>JAUMHH010072210.1:0-42698 GCA_032359455.1 Chlamys rubida
TAAAGCCTGGTACACACTACATAGCTAGCCACACACCTACATATCTACATGTAACCTAAAGCCTGGTACACACTACATAGCTAGCCACACACCTACATATCTACATGTAACCTAAAGCCTGGTACACACTACATAGCTAGCCACACACCTACATATCTACATGTAACCTAAAGCCTGGTACACACTACATAGCTAGCCACACACCTACATATCTACATGTAACCTAAAGCCTGGTACACACTACACAGCTAGCCACACACCTACATATCTACCTGTAACCTAAAGCCAGGTACACACTACATAGCTAGATACGTATTACGTGTAAAGGTTGTGTTTATAAACAGTACATGTTCTTCAATGATCAATCATCCTATATGACAAAAAGGTAACAATATATGTCTAAAAAACACCGTTCACACAACACCTATGACTAATGAGTTAGAATGTGTCATGCCAATCACGACCAGAAAGAGAAATCAATGGTATAAAGATAAATTGTTGCAATATCGATGCATTTGGGATTGTTTTCATATTGAGTCAGTGTATGACAGCTATGTCGAGCTGTTAAGATTACTGACAAGGTTGTTTTTGTATACATGTAAATTAATATAAACATTTTTTGTGAGCTATCAGCTTGCGTGCCAATCCATCACTAGTTAATTTGCTCCAAAAAATAAAATTAAACATGTACAACTATGCATTCCGGTGTTAAAATTAGCACATTTCTCCTCCATTTCCCGCACCTAATCCATCTCAATATTTCTCGTTAACATGTCAGCAAACTGGAGGAGTACGAAGTTCTCTCAACCCCACACTCGACTACAGTTATTTTTCATCACATCTCCCAAATAAAGTTACCTTTTATTCTGATATGTAACAGAGGTTTTGAAGTGTTTAAGATGAAATCAGGGAGGTATGCACGTGAGTGATGTAACGCCCGTGTTCCTAGTTAAGTAATAATGAATTAATATGGAAAAGGTATGAAGCGGATTACCCAATAAAATAAACATCTAGAGAGATGTGCACAGAAAACTTAATCACATCATGCCATCTCCCTAGTTTTACAAAATATAACATGGCATCCTCTTGTCTATTCGCGGCTAATCTGTAAAACTTAGTTTGAAACGTTGGTGTTTATAGCAATCCATAGGGTTTAAATCTGAAATTTAGATACATCACGATATAATTACCCTCCTGCCACGTACACGACTGACATATGTTAATGTTTATCCCCTAGCATCATATGGTAGTGTTGACAAAGATGGTTTTGAAATATGGTATGGACGTAAATATGAAGCTTGCAACCGGAGAAATTCAATCTTTCTTCAGTCTGGTGCTATTTAAGAGAAAAAAAGTGCAGACAAACCAATGTTTAACGGAGCAGGAAGACCATGGAAATATTGCAACAATTCTTCCTACTTATATTTATTGTCAGAAAATTTTGGTTTTCATGATTTGGAGAATGTTTTCATAAATTACTCAGTAAAATACACCAAATGTTCATTACTAACATGTTCTTGTTTCACTGAAGCAAAGAACCCTAATTCACTTCGGTCGTAACAGGATGCAGCTTCCAGCTTCAAGCTATCATATATTCAGCTGAAAGCTTCTTGTTCAGAAATGCATTCTTGTTTTAACTGAAGGTTTGTATGGCCTTTGCCGAAAATGCATTCCATGTTTAGCATAATTACGTGTTTGCATGTCCTTTTGTTAGAAATCTGCATGTCATTCATTAGAAATATATGTACATCCATTAAAAACAATTGTATATCCCTTTCGAGTGAAAGGCGGGTTGAAAAGTAAAAGCCATTTGATATGCTTGAAAATTATTGAAAACGTTTCTAATATGATCAAACATTAACCATACACTTGGCCCGTTCTTTAAACTCTGAATTAGCATGATTTGATACATTAAAGTGTCAAAACTATTTAAATGTATAACTACACAATATTTAAATCTTAATTCGTGTAAGAAATGTAGCTTTGACAGGTGCTAGCAAAATGTGTATCCAGTCGTTGGTAAACACACTCGTATTTCTAAAGATCTGAAATTGATTCAATTCGTTAATGTAAATTCATAAACAGACAAGGTAAGTCTTTAAACTCCTTTTAGTTCATATTCACAGGAACTAAATAACCTCTCATCCAGTCCGGTAACCTTGAACTTTTACCTCGTTTGGTATCTTTGACCTTTTACCTAGTTAGGTAACTTTGACCTTTTCCCCATTCCGGTAACCTTGACTTTCTATCTAGTTCGGTAACTTTGACCTTATCCCCAGTCTGGTATAGTTGACACAGATTAGTGATGTCAAGTGTGAGCAAGTTTGTTGTTCCTTTGGATCAATATTTCAAAAAAATATATTCAATAAATGGAAACTGATTAGACAAGCAAGTTTTAAAATTGAATAAGGATTTCGCCGTCTTGAGCGCCATAATAGCACTTGACATCGGAATGCACCCACGGAAAGGTCACTCACATACAAGGCTGTGTTGTTGAAACTGCATTTTTTGTCTCATCCAAACAATGGTATACATTAAAAAAAATCGTGTTTAAGTGCCGAGAAAATATTTAAACTTCCTCTTCAAGCAGGGTGTAGTAGGTGGAATATGGTGTACACATGATCAAATGTTTGAAACTAGCGACATAAGGGTATTGTAAAGCTTGGGTCGATATCAAGCACAGTTACCAAGTGTTTATAGAAACGGAGGATCTTATTTGTGAATTAATTTAACTACAAAATGTTATTATAGACCCCAGTGTGATGTACGGTAATATCCAGGACATCTGTATATTTGTACGTTAACGTTTTGATCAAAAGATTAAGAACATTTCTTTCATGGAACTTCTCTCCAATTACCTTGTTAAAGGTTTCTTTTACGAAGTAACAATCATTTCAAGTGTATATTAGTAGTGTAAAGTGAAAGTAGAGTGCTAGCTTAACCAAGCTTGTAATTAAATCCCGTTCGCGACATTTGTATGGTGTTTTTATCTGTAGTTTTTATACAACACCAAGACATATGTACTACGTAAACTCGACATTTGTTTATATATATACAGCCGGTGTGTGCTATGAGGAGAGATCTGGGGGATTATATTGTTATACACGATTTACGAAGATAGAAAGGGCGGATGGTTACACGAGGAAACCTTTTCTAAACACTTAGCTTCCCTGTTATATTGGCATCAGGTACGAGAACCAATACTTACCTACGAACTATATATAACAGCTGAGCAATGAGGTGCTGGTCTCCGCACCTTCTTACTGAAGCTGGAAGACAGAGTACGATAGTTAGGCAGTGCTCATAACTTGTACTTCCAACATGGTACTCACTATTTATCTATAGTTTCACAAACGTCCGATATGGAGTGTCATAAAGTTTTTTCAAAGATTCATCCCCTAGCTTTAATTAGAGCTATAATTTGTCGGGATAGACTGTGTCGATACTACATGTACAATGGGTTGTAGTCGATAAGCCATGTTTACGTTTCTGAACAAGTTCATTACCTCTCTGTATAATAGAGCATTAGTATTTGTTTTTTTCATTCGCGATAGGTACCTTAGCTCCAACGATAAACTAGCCTATATCACGGTTCCGTTTTAGATGTGCCCCGTTGCTACTGCCTAAATATGTCAGCGTATCGCCAATTCCTCTACCCTCGTCTTGTTGCACTATAGTCCCGGGTTTATCGGTTAAGTGTCTGACGTCATGAAAGTCATACCCTTTTGTTAGATTTAACCTTCAACTAGATCTGCTGTGAAAGCTCGCCACATCAATAAAAGCCTTTATCGACCTCAATCAGTAGTCTTATCGCTATTTGATATTGTAAGGCAATAACAATAACATTGGAGAAATGTATGCATATAAAATTCCCTCTTTCATCTGAACAATTTGTTTCCAAGAAAAATATTAAAAAGCATATAGAAGTTCACAGACCAACGACAAAATTGTGACTGATGTTTCTGAAATGTTCTTGTAATGCAATTTCGCTCCCTATTCAAACTTGTCCAACTTACGTTAGTCTGGTTACCTTAATAAATACAATTTTCTCATGTAAGTGATTGGTACGTTACATACTTCACTCGATTTCTTTGCAGACTTTCCCATTGCAGGTTTGGCCAAAAAATAATAAACCTGCTGTATCCCACTGCATGCTAGTAACTAGATCACTTACATAGATGAGACCACAATGACGCTGCTACACTAATTCGCAACAGTTGAGATGTTTGTCGCTTCGTTACTAACCTTTTCAGCGACATTTGCACTTATGTTTCTCTGAAGGAGTACTTAACGTTTATCCTTTTCTAAGTCTCTTGGTACACACAACGTTTGGCAACTTTCTATCAAGTGATGCTGCTCGACCTTTCTTTGTTGACGAACAGTTAAGAAATAAATAATGTAATTCAGGTTCTCTTCATTTGATGGTTTTGTTAGAAATATCTTCGAACTCAAGTATTCGGTCAATCAAAATGCAGAACAGGTTCCTTGAAACCCTGCACAATGACAAAATGCAAAAGCAAAATTGAAAGGCTTCATGCCGGATAGGCCATCCTGACAAGTTCCGGTGCAGATGTTAGTGTGTGGCTTCCGTAGACTTCCAGACACGGCTAGCTCGACAGTGCTTGGCTACCACTGTAAGCCGGCCACCTGATGTTACACAAACTAGGTTTTGATAATCTTAGGACACACACGAAACATCAACTGTATACACGTATCCGACTCGGCAGGTTCATCCATAAATAGATGTATTTGATTTGACCATGTTTTAAACATATGTCAACACATTAAACAGGATTAATATAACTAGTTTATTTTCTATGTAAACACATTAGAACAACGTCATGTTGACGAAACATGGCGAGTCTATTAAACCTTTTCTTGACCCCAAATACCCTGGCGTATACATATGATGACGTCATTTGTACATGGTGATTACATTTATTATTTATTGTGATATCAATTACATTCGGAAGATAAATGGATGCTACTGCCATGTACACTGTGTTTGCCTTTGCATACCGCCTTATATACGTGAGTACTTAGTACTCTTAGCTAACGTCTACCAAAGCATTGAATTCGATATTATCCTGAAAGTAAAAATGTCATATTTGTGTCACTTGCTTTTAATTGACAAGTCTTACCTCGAATTAAACAATCGACACTTCCTCCCCTTGTGACTGTTAAAACGTAAGTTTAAGTTCACGTGGTTAGATTAGGAATTAATATGATTAATTAGTACGACTTTGGTCAAGTATATACAATATAGTTACTACCAATACATTTAAAGCTCTTCTGGCTCTCTTTCCTTTACATGCTCCCTCATTATATCACCTAGCCTTGTTATAAAGCACATTCAGTGGCAATATAACGAAATTTTAATGAAAACCCTAAAATTAAATGAAGTTCCACAGAAATGTTCTTGCGTAAAGACAAGCGGTTGGCCGGATAAGGTTTCTGATTTCAATTTAACTTTTCTGTATTCAAAGAAATAGGAACTGCAAAGGGTATTTGAGCTTTATGTCAATTGTTTTGATAAATGTATATGTCTCCTTTATCATAACGCTGTACTGGAGAAGCAAACACGTTCTCTAGTCCTCAATGATCACGGCGGTCTGTATGTTGATCGGAACACTTTACATGTCATTCAACTCAAAGTTAAACAAAGCATGGCAAGTCTTGACTATCTGCAAACACGTGTCCCAAAGATAGGCCAGCTTCAGGAATAAAATAATGATTTTGAATTCTTGTCAGTATTGTTTACAATTAAAAACCCGAGCAAAACAAGTAAGATTCAAATGCAACAATTATTTCTTGCATTACGAATATTGATATTTTGTTCGTCAGTTTAAAAATTAAAAACGATATAATTGGAATTCGTTTTAATGAAGTAGACAAGGCTTTGGGTTAATGGTCCTTTTTTACCACGCATCACGTCGACTTCAAAGGGAGGTAACACATGGGGCATCAGACACTACATGACGTCTATGTCAGGTGGGGGGCATGTTATGTTATCCGGTACATGATGAATTCCGTCTCCGGCTCCACGTCTCGAAGTTGTTCTGTCCCAAACGTGATGAATTTGACCGTTACCTTCAAAGCCAACAGGTTGTTTCCAGCGCACGACTTCAGAAGTGGTAAAGAGAATGGAATAAAATATACCGCCCAGAATATGTCAGATTAGCTTTAATAAATGAGAATTTAACTGATAAGGCAATAATAGATACTCATTCTATCAGTTACATTTGTTCCGTTTCCTGATGTACATTACAATTAGGAAACGAACTTTGGACAGCTGTTTTGACTGTGTTTCATTGTGTTTGAAAAATCTACAAAATTTATCTTGAACAAACTACACCAAAACGTCCAGTTGTTAACCAATTAATCAAGGTAACAGATAGCCGATGGTGCAACCATGGTCCATGATAGCGTGATTTTGTACAGCGTACGGACGTTGTTAAGATGTAGTTGTTCTCCATAATACAGAAAAACTGAAATTCCAGTATACAATATTTGAAAGGGCATAAAGCGTGTTTGTAAAATGTTGCAAAATGAAAATTGCATTGAACCTAATTTACCGTCTTCCTTAATTACAACTTAATATCAAGTATGAATAGTTTTCCCTCGTGAATTTTGATTTCAATTAGAAATTTGCTACTTTAATAAACCTAAAGAATTTCATTAATCAAATAATGTGCTAAAACAAGGTTACAGGATAAATCCAAGGCTTGTTGTCTCATCATGCAATTTTACTTCCGGAGCCAGCAAAAAACAGGATCAATCGAATGCGCCCCGAGAGTGCCGTACGAACGCAGCCCACATCAGGCCCGCATTGAATAACAGTCACGCAATCGGTGTCAAGGTGAATTCTCAGTGGTTAGCTCTGTATCTTGGTGAACTCTCGATGTACTCTGGCCCACGTAATGGTAATACACTTCTTCGGAAAAGACACGTGATAACTTCTTCCTATACACAGTTTAGGCTTTATTCTAAATATTCATCAACTTCTTTCCTTTTTTTCAATTTCAGAATCATGTTGAAATGGTTTCGTTAATTCTCAATTTGACAAGTGTACTTCTGTGTGATTTTATTTTATTGACATTTTTGTCGTTATGCTGCTTTGCATTCACAAATCTAATTTCGAGTTTGACACGTTCCTTGCTTTACTTGTGCGGGAAGAATCGAAACAAACTGTGATTTGGAACTTGGAGAATTTATAATTGTATTGGTAAACACTGATCCTTATTTTATTCACCAATTTTGTTTTACGTTGACCATCTTTTTTACAATCAGGAAAAGAAGCACATGTCATGTCGACTCATTAGGATATAACGCCAGTTCATTATATAACTCCGCACTGCCTACACTATATATACATGTATGTACGTTGTGTAAGCTACAGCAATCACATGAATGCGGTTAACCCAATCCATCCTAGTAAATATCCTTGAATAGATTAACACGTTTTTAAAACTCGATCAACAAGACAAAATTGTTTATTTATATGTATATGTCGCAAGAGTTGTAAAAAAATCGACCCCTCACAAGCTGATCTATGACGTAGCACGCCACCCTCTGCGCCACCGGCTCCTCCTGTATCTGTTACACAACGGTGGGTAATGTATAGGATACCGTGGCGATACACAAATGTATTGTCAACCCCTATTAATGTAGACTAATTATCTTTTAACGCATTAATATGACATGCAATTCATCATTTTATGTAATCAAGGGATACCAGTATATCTTCAGAATGTGTTTAATATTAAAACGTGTACTTACAAATCCACAAATATTTCTACACGGCAATTGAAACAGGCACGTAACACTGTATCTAACACTAGAAAATAACACCTGCGGCAAAATACACAAGCATCGCTCAGAGTTTACATGTTTAAAATGTAAATGATATAAATGCATACGAATCAATCACGGGCAGATATTCGTTTTAATACGCGTTTATATCGCGAGTCGTAAAGGAATGTACCTTGACATAGCATTGTTAGTTTTATAAAACATTATTAAATGTCATTTCACGTACGATTTGGTGATACTAGGCTGGTTATGCTCTGACTGATTGCGGTATCGTGTTTACTTAACTATACCTATATATGAACGTTATTTCTATAATAAAATAGGAAGAGTATAGTCGAGTTGTAATCTGAAGTGAATTCTTTAACGCCAAACGCCAGTATCCTTGATCTTGTATCCACCTAAGCCAATACAGCAAGAATATAATCGAATTTAAAAATTATACATGATGATAACCGGTTTATCTATATATGTTCACCCTTTATTTTAAAATTGTGTTATGCTTAAAAAATTGGCTGTGTCACTATGACACGGAGTTTAATGTAATTACGAGTCTATATTGTATAAACTTCGCATGGATATCTACCATTCAATAAACAAATTACACATTTGATTATTATCCTCCCTATGTCACTTGTACCGTATCCGTATTAAACTTCGCACACACACTTAACTTCAATCATTAGAACATTCTTCCTCGCCAATTATTTAGATCATCACTGGTCTAGATAGTCTTGCTCCAGATAGCAATGTTCTCGGCTAGCAATTCTAGGATCGGGACGTCACACACACGTGTACTACAATACAATAATAGTGCATATGCTTGCCAAATCGTAAAAACGAAAGATTGGCAATTTTAATAATATGACTTTCATTTTATGATTTTGTCGCTTTTTTATGTACATTGTATTTTATGGATTTTTTCTTTAAAAAAATGTCGTTTTGCTTGCATTGTTTCATATCCTTAAGTACAAGCGGACCCGAAGAGTGTTACAACTAATCATGGTTAAAAATGACGAAATCTTATAGACAACGTCAGCGAAAATTGATCGAGAAAGAACAACGTGCCCTAGGCTTACAAATCCTCATCGAATCCTCATGACACTCATCTATATCACACAGTTCTATCCGTCGTATTTGTATAGTTCGATGGTGCGTGAAATGAGTCCATTTGTTAGAAAATTCCGCTTTTGTCTGTCATCTTATTTATATCGAACATTTCATCTAACACGTCATTCTAAGGTTTCGTCGTAATTACAGGACGATGATATTACTAAAGAGCGGTGGAAGTTTACCTTGTTGCTCATATTAAATAGTCGCCTTACCGTCATTTCTCACGACATTGTATTATTGTCGGCTGAGATGAATACACCGTCGATGATATAAATGATTATCTCGTTGTCATACTCATCGTAAATAAGCCAGAATGTCATCTAATGTGTCATCGCATAACTACCCCGGAACAATGCTAGCTTAATCAGCCCAAAGTTTGTACTTTTACGGGCAGTAATCTCCATAACACAGCGAGACTCCTATAGCAAAGTAATTGGCCAGTTCTGTCACATCATACAAGTCTTGTTTTGACATAATTCATAAGAGAAGTGTCCCGTTCTGAGCGTCTAAATCTTTTATATATGCAAAATTATCAAATATCATCTCAAAATATTGTTCTATGCCGTATAAACCAAAGCATGTAGGTTAGAACACAGCTTGAATCACTATTTGGATCTCTCCAAGGGCATCGCGGTATGAAAAGACACTGGGGAGGAAAATATTACGCTATTGAGTTAGTTCATTCAAGACGGAGAACTGTTTCTATTTATACATGTATTTATCAAATTAAAAAAGAAAGAAAAAAGAATAATCATGATTCATATAATGTTTTTTAGGATAGAGGAATTCAATTTTCCATTGAGAAACTTGATCGTTTAAAATACACACTGAGCGATATAAGATTCCTGGTTTTCATGGTTTTGATATATGCTCCGTTTCACCCCTATATATCATTTGACACTGGTAGTCTGCCTCGCCTGTAATATTCCCCGATCTCGGTATTAAGATCAAATGTCGACACTCCGGCTATCTCACATTCTCATCTATTACGACAGAAAGCTGAAACCATGATATAACGATTTAGTTTCGTACTTTTTAACGGCCCAATTTACAATTACGCATGTCCAAACAACACTGTGTTTGATAAGATAAGCATATTATATTATAAGGTGTGAACATTGCTACGTATTAGTTATAGACTAATCGTTATTGTGGGGTTTCCAGTCGGTGATGTTTTTTTCAAAAATGTTTTTGGTAGAACATCTGGCAGACAGTTGACGTCCTGTTGATGATTTTATGTTTGGTGCTGTGTTGACCTTACACATAGAGCATGCAAACAGATGGACGGCTAAGTGTGGACCGTCTCGTCTTCCCGAAGAACATATTAGTTATACGATTAACAGTAACCAAGTATATTACGACCTCTTACCTGTTAGTGTTCCTCGATATAGCGAGATATTTATGACATTTCGCAGAATACCTCTATTTACATACAGAAAGTGGTCTTTTCGGCTCCTGCTCCCGTTAGTCTCAATGAGGAAAAATCGTCCAGATCTTTACAAATATATGGCCATATGTAATTACTGTCGCCGCCGTGTATCCTTTCCTGTCAGACTTATCTGTATTAAAAGCGTTTTAAAATTGTAAAACAGTTCATACTACAAACGTTTATAATGAGGTAGGGTCAAAATATAGGTTAGCTTAGAAAGTTAACTCCCCCTTATAGTCATTTACCCTATAGAGTTATCTCCCCTTATGTAAGTTATCTTCCCTTCCTTAGAGAATGTGATGGACATTGGCCAGCAAATGACTCTAAGGTCTAACTTATGGCTGAAAGTGACGATATCTGTTAAGGAGAGTCCACTGTTGTGATAAACGGAGAGATTACGTGACATCTTCCATTCATGTTCTAGACTTCGAGGACACAATCTTGGTCCATCAGACGTTTTAACAAGCGTGGATTTGTCATCGTTGACAAGTACATCATCTTAAATGAAATTAATTGGGACTTTAGAGGAAATACGAAAGTGTATGTTGTGAGACAGAACCCACATTATATAACACCAGACGATAGTTGGTCCATATTCTTTGAGTGTTGACAAATCTGTCACATGCTGTTATCCACTTTTAGGAAAATTAAATTCTGAGTGGTGATCTATAGCCGTGTTGAAAGCAGCGCTGTAAAACGTATCTGATTGATATGTCTATCAGTCAGGGAAACACATTCAACGTGAATTATTATCTTTCCATCGGTTAATCCTCGTATTCAAACCCTAATGTTTAAATAATTATCATTTTCTCTAAAACATGTACTTCTGATATGAGCAAAACCGTTATCACTTTAATTTTCAATTATAAACTCACGAATGACACCTCCTTTGAAGCTAGTAAACTGCATGTATGTTTTTTGAAATTTTATCCTTCAGAGGCACTCTCACGTATGATTTAATACTGTTTTAAAATTCATAAACTCAAATATCTTTTCCTTTTAGCCTATCGAGACATATCAATTTGCAAAATGTATTATGCTGCCTGAATAATAATTTTATTCAATTCTTATCATATAAAACCACACGACGTAATCTAAATTTAGAATCTAGGCCGGTCACGGGTTACCGAAGTTTTACATCCAAATAACTTTTGAAATTGATCAGTGTTTTCTCTGCTTACAAACAGATGGTGACAGCCTTGTCTAGGCGGGTATAAGTGCTGTCTTGTGATTAAAAAAGATGATACGTCTCAAAAAAGATATCATTTTAATTGAATTATATGATTCGTATTCACATCCTATTTTTCATCCATTGTACTTAAGATATAGAAGAAATTAAGTTGTGTGATGAAGTAACTCTTATTCTTACAGCACTCGAAAACTCTCACACCATGTCAGGATGAGCATTTTAAAGAATAATTGACATAAACGATGTAATAATTCTAGTCTCTTATGATTTTATTTCGGGTCTGATAAAAAACTTATTCAATAAACGAGAGCATTAGCATCGGGCCATTTAACACAGTGATGTATTATGTAGCATGAGTTAGCAGTATCGCTGTAGTAGCTGTAAATAGGACAACACACAGAACTAAATCGGCACAACCTCGCCCACAGGTATAGCAAGCTTGATTAATATAGTTTGATTCTTAAAAGTTTTCGAATTTTATAACATTGATAGACATTCCTTAGCCTTCCACACACTAATAAGCATCTAAAAGAGTTGTCACATTTTAAATATTATTTACCTATTATTATTGATTAATTAAACCAGCGTTTAGAAAGTTTATGTCAATAAGTTCAAGCTTACTATGTACAGTATACAATAAACCTTTTCAATTATACCAGATGTCATTACTAATACCAACACACTCTGTTTTTAGTAATAGTACTGAACAAACATATTGTTCATATGTTTTGACTAGGAGATTTGCCCGAAGGTATTTTCATTTGGAAATCGAGTAAATTTTAAAAATTACCTTCTCAATAGAAATAAATCCCTAAAATATAAACAGTTTATTCGTTTATTAAGCTCTATTGAACACAGCAGGTATTATTACAGGTGAAACACCACAAAACGTCTTTGTTAAAATCGTACCAAGATACCTTGATACAAATCGGATCATACGATCCGATATTTAGTCCCAATATTCCAGAACCATACTCGATTAATTATTGTTTCTCAAACAAAGTATAACTATAGTTTTACACTTGGTTTACAATTATGCTCATCATTATCAGTAAATCAAACTAGTGTTAGACATTTCAAAAGTTAAACAAAAAATAGTTATTGAAAAGTTTCACGAATAACTGTTGAAATGGGTACAGTTTTTACGTAACATATTTGAATATTTTGATTAGGCGTGTGTTTATTGAGGTATCGTGTTTCATGGTCACCAAATAACACCTGTTTTTATTAAAGCTTGCAAGGTTTCCGGCTAAAAATAGTTTTATAATTAAGATCTACAGATACATATCGACTAGGATATAATAAATTTCTATATATACAAGGTCATATGTATTTCACAAATGAGTCAGAATGCAGTATTTATGGAGAGATTTCTAATGCGATTATTAATTATTACGAAGCAAATTCCGTTAGTTTTTATAGTAGGTCAGGAATTCTTCTGATATTCAGCTTAGAAAACAATAATATGATTTTATGTCGTTGTTTCTATTTCTGTTTCTCAAACGCCAGTTGTGTTCATGACTTCAGTTTTTCCGCGTGAAAGGGTTTCTCAAACGCCAATAATGTACATGTATGCCTGAAGTATTTTCGTAAAAAAATGTTTCTCAAACACCAACAATATATATGATTAAAGTATTATCGTGTTTTAAACGCACATAGTCCACATCACTTAGGTATTTGCGTGTAAAAATCATACAATATATTTTGACAATCCCGCATAATTTCATTGGTTTTTGACAGTAGATCATAGTTAATATGAAATGTTTTTTTCAAAATTTCGGATTGTTTCAAGCAAAGCTGCTTTTGTGCATTCACCTTGTTTTCCACTAACTCAGCACGTTTGTTTGCCCGAGAGCTACACATTTGCGTACATCTAGTCAATGTACTTCACGCGGAAACCGTGATGAAAGGACTGTTATCTTCACCAATATTAAAAGTGATATTTAATTGTGTTACATCTTGTAGAAATCTTCCAACAAAACATTGAACACCTTCTCATGGTATAGATACACTTTGTATTATATCAAATGAGCATATCATAAAACTATCAAGAATGTTGAGTAACGATACGGAGACTGTTGCAAGTTAACCGTGTCTAAGATAGCAGTGGACAAAAATGTCAGCCAATTAGGTCTGAATGATGTTCCGGGGACAAAACAGTCATGCCCAGACATGGCCGGAAGCTAGGATGTTATAAGTGACGGGATCGTAATCGTTTGTATTTTCCGACATGAAAGTCGACTTTGGACAGCATACATTGTTTGACGTCATCTAAGCTAATTGGTTCTGACGTCATGTAAGTAATGTATCGGCTGCTGCCTAAGTATTATTGTAATGAAGATGACAACATATCTCGGTTTACTACGTACAAGTTTGTACATGTATACAACGACAGTCCATCATGTTTCGCGTGCCCCTTTTATATTGACACTGAACGTATGAGAAAACACTCACACTATTCGCTATAGTCACGGAAATTGATCAATTGAGGCGACCAATGTGTGAGATCCCTGTTAAGTTTTTCTGTGGCCTTCTGGGGGCACGTGAAAATGACCCTCCGTATCTGCTGCACTCACTACAAGACTGTGGACATCTGTCTGTTTTCTCTTATCTACCGTTTTTTTGGCGGTGTCTCCATAGAAACCCCTGGTTAGCTTGTTGTCATGTGTCCTGCTACATGTACTGTGTATATTTAATTTTATTTCAGTGAGATAGTAGTTGAAAATTGTGGTGTCATCTTTGGACACCGTCTTGGTGTGGTTGTGTGAAGTGAGCTGTTGTCAGGGCGCTAATCCTTACTGAACTAATCATTTTATAAAATACAAGAAATCCCTTCATCATGAGTTAAAATTTAAAAAAAACACTTCATTGTATCGATTCTGCTCTGGTCTTAAAATAAATTTGCAACGTATTCGCTTCGCACATACGTAAACAATTTTTACAATACGGTTAAAATTTAAAAAAACAGACACTTAAACTGAATCCATTTAATTTGGATTTACAAACATTTCACCAGTTTGTAAAGTGAGCGTTGTCGAATAGTTTGACATCTACAGTTGAAGAAGAGGTCTCTATAGGAAGATTTCAGCAACGAAAGAAAATCCGAGGAATACACAATATGTCATCTGAGAAAATAATGATATATTAAGTGCAAAGTTATAAAACAGATACTACAAGTAAGAAATAAACCATTTGAGCAGTGAGTGTTCCCGGTAGTGTTAGTGTTGTGTGAGGCAGGGCGTCTTTGATGGCTTCTCAATGGTGAAAAAAGACTCGAAAATGAGAATGAATCTGTCGAGTTTTTAGCCGAATGTTGTGTGCAGTAGCTTGAGTTTAATTACCTCCTGACTGACGTTATAACGTTAACGTCACTGTGACTGTCAGGCCGAAGTGTGCGCGGTTTATTTACATACCTGTCTCCGTGCAAGTCGATGATGACTTCCACTCCATGGGCGCTGTTGACTCCAATCCTAACGTACCAAGGAAAGTAGCGAGCCGACCGCATACAGGGTATCTACTCGGGCAATGTTGACTCCAATCCTTACGTACCAAGGAAAGTAGAGAGCCGACCGCATACAGGGTATCTACTCGGGCAGTATTGACTCCAATCCTTACGTACCAAGGAAAGTAGAGAGCCGACCGCATACAGAGTATCTACTCGGGCAGTATTGACTCCAATCCTTACGTACCAAGGACAGTAGAGAGCCGACCGCTTACAGGGTATCTACTCGGGCAGTGTTGACTCCAATGTTCCAGCTAAATGAAATAGTGAACCGACGGTTGCATGATACTTCTTATCAGAAGAACGCCAATCCATCGACGGATACGTACGTGCATTTGTGTAACCGTTCCCTGGCGGAGTTGTGTAAGGGACACAACAGATACGATTAATATAATAATAGAAATGAATCCAAGATAATTTGACATCATTATGAAAGGCCATGTTATGCTATCATAAATTCGCCATTTTGAACATTTCCAATGCACCGACTAGGTAAAGTTAAAGTTCTTATATTTAATATTCTATACATAATCATTTGAAGACATGTAAAAAGTCTCTGATGAATTCTCATACACGTTAGGATTTAAGGATTTTGAGTAAGTTAACGACTCACTAGCATCGACCGAGTTATACATCGGAGTGCATAACGTACACTACCAAACGAGCAAAAAAAATAAGAATCTGTTTCCTAAGACTGTTTGTTTGGTTTGTAACTGAAAATTGAGGTTTTCAAGTAAAGGGCACATTGAATAGAAGGTATCCTAGTGTTCCTAAACGTTGACACGTATGGATAGTGTCACCATTTATTTTCTGTAACAATGCAGACTACTGACATCACATAAGTAGCGACCTCCTCTTTGTATCTCCCTAAATAAGCCGAATTTCTCAAACAGGTAATTTGTGAGAACGTTGTCCGCGAAATGTAATTTACGGATTACATCAAAGTACAATAAACGGAACGCACTTTTACTTTTTGAAAGAATAACAAGTTTGTTTGGATGTGACACCGTTCGTACGGAGTGGCTACATTCCGATAGATACCGGGAAGGCAAGACCCCCTTCTTTTTACAAGTTAAGTCAACTTAAATCCTCTGAATTAAAATAAAATTCATTTTCGACATTTTACGTCATATCTTAGTAAAGTTAGTATATATGAAGGATAATTGGGAGCAAAACAATAGGGTTAACACAAACAAATTAAAACTACTCTTTTCATAACTAAATTACATAATGTTCATTTTTGAAATGAGGAGTGTTAAGTTGTAATTTTGTTTTGCTGGATAGATCTACCGAACCCTGAAATCTATTGGACGCCTGTTGAGAACTAGAAGATATGAAATAAGATCTTGTCGTTCTAAAACTGTATAAAACGATAAGATACGTGACAGTTTAACGATGAGAGGGTGCACTATTACACACTAGGCTCGCTATAAAACACCTTCTTTTTTACCTGTTAACTCCAAGAAACACCTTTCAACGTATATTTGTCAAAACTCTACTTTACCTAACTCCTCACGTCTAGTACAGAGAATACATATATCACAGAATTCACCAAATCCTCCTGACAAGAACACAAAACCTTAGAAGTCCCACACCTTGGGATTCCATACAACAATGAAATGTTTATCTAAGGAAACAAACAAGCATTGACCGCATATTTCATTTCGTGTTAATTTCGTCATTCATGTCCTCATATCTTACGCTTTATTGGAGGGTAGAAATTAGGGTAATGGATAGCACATGTACATCCACTTTTTGACCAAGACAGTCGAGGTTCGATACCCCGATCGAAGGTGAAAAGAGATGTACATGTATAATGGCATCACTAGCTCGACCAAGTTTGTTTTCTCTGGATACACCGGCTTTCTCCCACATTCTGTGTCCATGGGGGAGCAACCGCCCAAGCTAACGTGATTAAGTGATTTACATAATAGGTAGTGTAGGAAGTATGTATAAAAGCGAGGGACACGAAGTAGGGTACGGATAGAGGACAAAGTAGGGTACGCATAGAGGACAAAGTAGGGTACGCATAGAGGACAAAGTAGGGTACAGATAGAGGACAAAGTAGGGTACGGATAGAGTACAAAGTAGGGTACGGATAGAGGACAAAGTAGGGTACGGATAGAGGACAAAGGATTTATTTTCATGTCATGGTACTGATTTGATTTCAAGACACTATAAAGGTTGATGTCCTCTACTATATAGTTCAATATTACCGGAAAACACTTTGTATGGTCTGCCGTAATATATAGTGCATGGACCTGATATTTATAAATATAGGTAGGCATGGAAAAACGTGTACACATCTTAAAATATTTCTTACCGAAAAGGGGATTTATTATTGATAAACACGATATCGAGTTACATAGTATATGGACACATACATGTGTTGTGTTATACTCGACGTGGAGTGCCAGTTTCTTTGTCATATATTTACCTCATGAATATTCATGAATATTAATAAGGGTACACAAATTACTCTCAGAGGTCACGTTAAATAAATCTCATACAGTTGTATGAAGTATACATTTTAGATATAACAGAAAAAGTGACGTCAACCACTTGCCATTTATTTCATATAAATGACCACATTTCAATTTTCCTGATGGAAGTAACAGTAATGTATGTTTATATAAAATATGTAAATAAATAAATATTTGGGACGTCTCAGTCAACCGCAAAATAACGACGACTCCATAGTGTCAACTCTAACGATGTACGATTTTCCCAATTTGATATACACAAATTGTATAGATAAAAAAGATATGTAAATGGGACTTTAACTTGAAAGTATGACCTACTTCATTTACCAAAATGAAGATTTCAATAGACGCATTTATGAAATGTATTTTTTTCATTAATTTGGTTCTCAACCTTAAAGGATATACTTAAAGACCGATTTAGTTTGGGACAAACCACTGTGATATTATATTGTAACATTATTATATATCGTTTATGTGTTGTAAAGCTGACAGTACTCTGATGAATAAGATAGGATGGCAGTGTTACTACCCCATGCTTAGATTAAACTATGTAAGGCATTACATTTTTGATATCACTATGTTTGAATAACTCGCGTATGAAGTATATACATGCATATGTCTGACTACAAACCAGACACGGGATGTCTATAGCCGCTACTTATATTGGTAGATAACTGATCTTGAGTCAATAAATTGAAAGTGAATTCTTGTTGGATTACCGTCAGTCAGATCTGATCTGACCGATTATAAAGAAGATATTCTTTAACAAATATGTAAAGCAAATAGTCTGAAAGCTCCCCACCCCAATTGCCTTTTCTCCGACCCTACTCGTTCACACCTACCGCCAAAGAGTCTGGACCATAAGCGTCGTTGCAGACTTATTCATTTTGATTAGGTCTTGTCGTCCGTAGAGGTCGTCAGTGCTGGTTTTAGTCTTGTCGAACTATTGGTATTTCCGAAATGCACATCTAGCTTTGTTTTCTTGCCCTGGGAACATTTAATAACGCTTTAGTTTTGAAAAGAAAATGTGTAACAAAGAAATAAAAATGACAATGGAGCACAATAATATTTGAATAGAACATAAAACTAAATCAAGAAGGAGCACTTGTTTATATTTCTAGCACATTACAGTGTCGACACCTAATCATGAATTTACACAGATTAATATCAATCCGTTTACTGTATTATCTTCATCAATTTATAAGCATCATACATAACGTGTAACTCAAAGTACGATAGCAGAATACATTTGACTACTGCCCCTCATGCAAGGCTGACTGTTGCAATCGTTAGCATCCAGCATTGGTGTGACATACAGGTATTTAGTGTTGGCAATGTGGGTAAACATGGAATATAAAGTTTGGGTTTCTGATGATAAAAGACAATGTAAATCTCGGAACTTAACATTTTTCGTATTTGTTTCTGACTCTTAAACAACGATATCATTAAAAATGCTTTGTTCATCGGAGGTAGCGAAAGTCGATATAATTTGACTCATAGCATTAGACTAACAGTACTCATTCCTTCCATGTTTAAAAGTTCACAAGAGCAGCGTTCTTGAACGGCTGGAGACGAAATTACCCATGTCGCTTAGACGGCAGGACACTTTATTTTACAAAATAGAAAGTCCATTTTATCTGAGAAAAGCTTCAGTGTTTTATGGACTTTCTCGGGGATAAAGCTGAATTAAGTATCAAAGCATGGCTCAATAGTGTATAAAACATCAAAGCAAAGACCCCGGCGGAATGATAAGTCGTAAAACGTTTACCTTAACCCAACCAAGCTGGTTGTACAACTAGATATAACGGCGGTGGGTGAAGGGAGGGATTTCTCGATCGCTGAGACCTGTAATCGTTTATTATCATTAAATTTGGGAAAATAAATTGAAAAGGAAGTGGTGTTAAAATCCATCTGATTGATTTTGCTATCGATTTTATGTAGCTTTTGTCTGGGGTTTTACCCGAGTTATCAATGAGGGTTTTTATAGCTTCGTATGTAGGCGTGGTGTCGTGGAACCTTTAGTGCGCGTTCGATTGTAATGCGTTATAAATCGCGTTCGATTGTAATGTGTTACGTATGGGGTTGTAAGTCTAAGGGCAGGGTAAAGTCTTAACAGCCTCTTCCCCATAGATTGGGTTCCGCTATAGAAATTGACAAAAGCGAGGTAAATAGACCATTTATTTCCATTCACTTACAGGGCACCGTCACGTTTATAAGGACAGTAGTTATGTAAATAAATCTTTAGAAATGTTTTGATTTTCATTTACAAAATGGAAAGAGAAGGGTTGGTGGGGTTGGGGGTTATAATTATTTAATCGTATATGGATGATGTACATGTATATGTGCTACGTTGACCATTATTGACACTTTTCGTACAAAACACATATCGTCAGAGTCGAATGTATCAACAAAGATCACTTGGAAACAAGGGGGTAAAGGCTATTCCAAGTGTTACACACTAAACCAGAACACAATGTTCCGTGCCAAGATAATGGTGGGCTGATTTACATTTATAATGATTTTATCTTCATTTGAAGAATGACACAATCTATAAACTGCTGTGAGGCTGTATCGGTGTGTCAGAAAACTGGACCGGCAAGATCGTATTTTATACTAACAGTAACAGTACCCAGGCAGAAACACACTCAGCAATGTTAGCTTGATGTAAAATATACTTTCTTCTCGGGAGAAACAGGAACACTAATTTTCTAACATTTGAGCTTTAAATTGAAATGTTCTGTTTCAAATTTACCTCGTTTAGAAGGCAAATTAATGTAAACTAACGAAGAAGACAAGCTAATGTCGAACCACTGTTGTATCGTGAAGATATTGAGCTAACCCGATGTCCGACCCAATGTTGCGGCCTATGTCTGTTTTTCTTTACGATCTGTGTCAGCTTGCCCTTGTTGTAAATTAAGCCACAGGGCTCTCAGCTTTGACCATTGTATGGACAGGGTTTTTACAAATTTAGCCGCTGATATTCATTTATCATAGATGACATCCCCTGTCAGTAACTAGCAGCACGATAAAGAAATATCTGTATTACATTGATATTTAATAAATGTATCCGATTTCTCACTTTATACCAGTGATCTCGTATAACCCGCACACTGTGATTATAATTTTAGACACAACATATTGGACAGTCTCTGTTTTAATGAAGTCTTACCAGTCAAATGTTTTCACTGTTATTGATGTCTACAGACCATGTTTTTACCATCATTGGAATGAAAATAACAAAACACTATGATTGAGGACAGGTTCACTGTGTCTTAATTTGTTGGTGGCCCGCATAACGACGGGGACCACGCGTGGTGCAGGAAACGTGTACCCCGAGACACCTGGTTTAGTGGTTATATTATTATGTGAGTTCATGGTATCCTTCTTTTCGTTTTGGTCTGTTCTCAATTTCTGGTATTGTCTTAATTGCCTTGTATCAACATTGAATCCCAATTCGGGCCTTGTGTGTTGGCGTTATTAAATAAATGTTTACGTTTCGAAACGGGTATATCTATTACATCAATTTCTAACATGTAGGCATGCATTCTTCGCTAACGTATGGTCTAATGTCCCTTGTATATTTTATCCAACAATTAGCTACACTTACAATGTAGCCCATCGCGGATCGTAATCGCAATATAATCTGATAAAACTTCCACGCGTTTGTAGACGGTGGGTCGTGTGAAGGGCATCTGTAATGATGAGAAGGACACTGACAAAGAGCAAAAGCCTTAGATATTAAATTGGTCGTGAAAAATAAGAGCTTGCATTATAACAATTAATTCAATATCCTATTACAGGAATCAAATTCAAACGTGTAATTTGTAGACTGAATAGGAACAACTGGAAGAAGAACATTTTGCCAATTTCTTCAGTCATTCGTAGCAAGAATTTAAAGTATTGAAATTCTAACCATGACTGATTTGCAAGAATTTGATTCTGTTCTACGTTTGAACAAAAGCAAAACGACTGAGCGCATCCGAAGCAACCATATTGAATGTCAAAGGTCATAAGGGATTCTTAAACATAGACCCGTAAATTATGTCCGGACATTATTTCCGGGTGTCACTCTGCACGTTCGTATATCATGGTCAACGATTGGATGACCTGAGAAATAACAGTACGTGTCCGGTGTAGGCATTGTGGGAGTATTATTTATAGCTTGGATCTTATGTGGGAACTATTTTTATTATCGGGGGAACACCTTGTACACAGTGTAGTTAAAGAGGCGTGACGAGGCTTGGACATTTTTATGACCCCGTGACCCTCGTTATGGTTGACATGTGCCATTTGTAGATTGACACAAAATATACATGTACAATTAGCATGTTTGTACCTAGTGTTAATTACCTATAATTACTATTACTTGTACTTGGACAGGAACAACTAATGTCGGTCATTAGTACTACATTATAGCTAGTGGTATAAGTAAACCGCTATAGGCCAGGAACAGCCAATGGCATAGCTATATACATATATAAGTATCATTATCAATAACTGTGTTTTTATGTCTTGAGATGTAAACCATTTATTATCCATTTGTTGGAAAAACAGACTAACTAGTCATTAGTATCTGCTGGATCACGCACCTGTCGTACTGATGACGGCTACAGCTGTAATATCTTATCCTATTCATGAAATCTTGTTCTGTAAAAATTCATATCATTTAGTACATTTATATGTCGGGCTATAATTTCAACATCGAAATATTAACATTTTGTATTTGTGTTGGCATCTTTAACCCTAAAATGTTCCCGGACATATTCAAATCAAACGTATGATTTGTCACGTGATCGTTGAAAATGGTAAAACATCGGGTTAACCATACCAAAATGATGTTATCAGTCCCTTATGACAGTTACGGAAACAAAGCACTTAGATTTGATGTACAGTGAAATGAAAAGGCCGATTGTATTGTTGACAAGTGGCAACGCCCCCGTTGCAACATGTGAATGTTTCGTTTTATTATCACATTTCTTAAATTATATTCCCATTTCACAAGTTTACCACACCATACACGTAAAATAGGTTTGCTTTTATTGTCACAGTTCTAAAATTAAACACTCATCGTTATGCAACGACATTTGTTTAAAGTAAAAGCTGCCATGCCAGTAGTCAATGAGAGTTAACCTTTCAGTTTGACTACATTGGATGTGAGATAAAGCAAACTAGTTCACCTTTGTTTGTCAAAATCAAAATCCATTTTCCATTGTCCAATGTCGTTTCTTCGGGTTTTACCATATAGTCGAGAAAACATTATTGTGAAGACGTTGTATTAAAGTGTAGTATCGTACTTTTATGTATCTTAAGTACAGCAATGTGAAGAAATGTGAATGAATGGGCTTCAGAAGTGCTTTATGCTATAAATGGTCCATAATTTGTCGAGTACATTAATTGAACACTTTCTATAATGTCAAAGTGTTAAAATATCAGTTTTATTAGTCTAGGTTTATTTGGTCGCAATTATTTCAAGATGAACTGAGAATGAACTAGCGCGTACAGAATTAGGTGGGAGTGTCACAATTTTACTTTTGAGATGCTCAACTTCACAACAATACAGGGCCTATAGTGCTCTTGACAAATATAAATTGTAAACGTAATTTTAACATTACTTTAACTTCCGTCTGAAGCTATGTAGTGGAATAATGAATAAGAAAAGTTTTAAACATCGCGGAAAAATTCACATATATTTGCTTGCGCTTGATCTGCAACACGTAACAAGCAGGTATACTGGTTAATGTCGGATACGAGCGTTACATAGACTAACATATGCGCCCCATAAATGCCATTGATACTGAAGGCTTTGATGTTAACAGGTCAAGAGCATCACTATATCGTTTTCCTTTCCAAAATAAACCTCGTCCAATTCATAAATTACAAATAATCTTACCAATCATATCATTGTGTCGTAGTTCACATATTTCCTGTTTGATGTTAAGATCCATTAGGTGTAATTGCCCCCCATAAGTTATATAAATATTTGTCATATCAATTATTTTGATATCAATGGTATTTTTTTTCGTCAATAGTGTTATAACAATCTTACTTGATGATATTTTATATCTTTATTCCTCCGATGTGAACACAAATTGATGTCTTTTTCAGTTATCTACCGCCCATGGTCTGGGAACACTTTTCCTATCCTCTCTTTATACTACCTGTCGTTGGCCTAATCAGTTAATTTTTCAGATAGGAGGGACTATTCTTTCAATAATCCAGCATTATTTACAAATGCTATTAGGCAATCTAGATATGTATGTTATTACCAATTCGGTATTGTTTCTACAATTTCCAGTTTTAATGACCCATTTGAATGATACAATGACAACTCTATTATTTACTTTGGAAATTTACATGACCTATTACAGTGCATTTTCTATATTGTAGTAAAAATACGTTACTGGATAGTTGCGTATGTTAAAATACTATCGCAAAAGATTTTGAATGTGCAAAATTACCCTTTTGGGTACAATATTATTTTTGCACATACAAAATATTTGTGATGCATTTGCGCCATATTCCATGACTCACTATGACAAAGCCCAGTGGATTTCTAGTGTGTTCTTAATGTTTATTGTTTTTAGTTTGGATGTTATTTATTCGATATGGTATGTAGTTTTGTAAATTCCCCTAAACATGTAAGTTGGCCTCTTTTGTTTCTGCTTCATAATATATCACATCACTTCGAGTCAATTATGTTTGTTTTACTCTGTATGCCTTACGGCTATAAGGTACAAAACCTATTACATAATAACTACAATAATGCAGAATTAATGCTGTTTGACAGGGGAGTGACAATTATAACTCATCAAGCACATGCAAACACGTCTGTCTCTAGCACTGTCAGAAACAAAAAGGCAACATTTAATATAAGACAGACTTTCCTGAATGAGAACTGGTCCCTATCAATACAGGTAAAACACATCACATTCTTCACACAAACTGTGCTAACGGCCGTTTGCCTTAGAAGCATTATTAATGCATTCTTGAGGGCATTTTCCCTTTAATCTATAAACAGTTTTATAATTGCACGGCAATTTAAATATTTGAAATGACACATTAAGTTAGAGTTTAGATCTAAAATAATCTTTTATGTATGATTGAAAAAATAGAAGACGCTAAATGACCTTTTGTCAACTATCGAGCAACGGCCATATTTCCCTCCTCAGCAACGAGTCGCCTAATGACTCTGTGTAAACATATACTTTTCTGTAAGGTTTGTCAGAACATTACAGAACACAGAAAGAAAAGTCAACCGCAATAAATCTAAAAAATAGATTAAAAGATAAATGCAGATACCAGCACAGTAGGGGATCATAATGATTTAATTGAAAGATATTTGTGATTAATCTCCGAGATAAATGTATATGGGGTCTCCCGCGCGGACTAAAACGTGTTTAATGGAATGAAGGTTATAAATTTGGATATTTGTTATGAATGGCTTTCAGTATGACACACCTCCTCGTTAACATAAGGTGGTGGCTTAAGTCAATCCTAAACCAGTAATTGACCGGCATTGTGTGTTTTTGGACAATCGGATTGCTTCCTTTCAAACGTTTTACATAACTGGCGGTTCCCATTTATGCTTGATGAACATTCTGTCAAGATATTTTTCTTTCGTAAATATGCTTTTTAGAGTTTTAACTAAAGAATATATATATATATATATTTATCTTGAATATTTCTTTCATGTTGAAATATAATTCCAGCGATGTATTTAAACTTTTGAAACACTGGTAAATCATCTAAATTATATAATATATTAGTGCTGCTACTGTTTATGGTATCGGTATCGTGTGTCACAGCAGAGTTCATTGTAAAACATCCAATAGCAGGGTCTACCAGTTACCAGACCGATTATTTAGCCATTAAACCCGATACAATCGACGGACATAAAGTACATGCAAACTTTGTACTGTTTTAAGCGTGTCTATTAATTAAGGAAATCGTATCAGTACAAAGTTAATTACATTGATATTAATGAACATGTCAACATGAGGCGAGTATGCGGCAAAGTAGATCAATCATTTGTTAATTAGGTTACAGTTTACCTATGGTTCTAGTAATGATATCCAAATCATTACAGTGGGATCATAGATTGCTTTTTTAATTGATTGTTTTGGTGTCTCTCATTGTTCAATTTAATTTAAGTTATTTAAGTAATAGCACACTTTTGATATAAAAAAAAAATGGAATAAAATATTTTTGACCGATTAAGAAGAAGAAAAGGCAACTAGATTATGAATAAAACACTTATTATTGACAAATACTGGAGTGAGAATACATTAAGTCTACTCGCTGATTTGTATCATAAAGATGTCATTTTATTTCATACTATTTTTATGCCAGTGTATGAAGTACAAAAATCAATCATGATGGTAAGTATTAGGTTCGATGTAAGAAAACCCAATTGGAAACCTGCCAATTTGTGAAGGTGACTTTCTTGACACTCTAAGCTAAACGATTCTTTATCATTATGTACACTGATCCACGAAGGGGTTCGTTTCCAATTCATACGTTTCCGAGATAAATTCGTAAACACGCTGTTCCACAGAACCCTATTAATATTACGACGATAAGTGTAAATTGAACCAGCGTATTGACACTTTCGAGCATTTGAAACAACTTCAAATATCTCCGAAACTCAATTTTTAGTAAATGCATTCAACCTGCCCTTGATAGTGTATCAAAACTAATATTGACACTCTTAAGTTCCAGTTACGATATACAAACAACACATTTTATGTACATGACATTGCCAGCATGTTGTTTATCAACGTGTATTTCGGGTCTAACATTGCAGGCTGTCTTATCGACTGTCTGAATGTAAGGCGATAGCTGTCATACACCAGACTAGCTTGTAGTGTTAGGCCGAGTTAACTAGGATCACATGGGGTTCCCGGCAGTACACGGTGTCACTTACTAGATTTCAGTTATACGCTTTCTGACTAGATCCCACCAGGGACAAGGGAACTACATGTACTAGTATTACAGTGACACCTATATAAACCAAAACAAACAGTAATCAATACACTAATATGTGTTCGGAAAGGGCAGTTGTTTAACTCAGGTTCGTTTTATACCATGCAAATAGGATATTTATGCAAGAGTATTCCAGTATTATTAGTTTTAGCCGTTTACATTGCCATTTAGCCATTGCATATATTTTAGTTCAGCAATGATGCTGTTTAAAAGGGAGAATTCTACCAAAACATAACAATAAAATATCAAATTGAGGTTGTACACCGACATGCTTATGTAAAAACAAATGATCATTTTGCATCCCAAACGAAAAGTTTTTTAAACGATTTGTTAGGTTATACCATATCAGTCTATTAAATTACGATCTCTGGAGCGGCCGTAGCATACTACTTCAATTTCTCACACGACATGTAGATAGCCCTAGATACCCAACATCAAATCGCACCACTTATATTTTCTATCAAACTTTTATTTATATGAATTTTAATCTTGAAATTGATTTTTACGTTATGTGGTTTTGATCATGTTGCTTAAGACACATGCAAACTATTACTCTAGCACGTGAAAACTACATAAATTCAAAAGCTTTTAATACGTACAATCCAAATATAGACACACGTATAGCTGTTACACAGATGGAAAAATAACACGAACCCGATGCTCTATTGACCTTGTTCACCACGAGAGTCGTTCTGATATCTCAGACCTACCTGCCCTTTTATCAAAACATTTAAAAAAAATATCAACCCAGTTTCCTTTCAATATGTGGTCCCTAAGCGCCTATAAATCTTTATAATCCGTAAGGAAATCCCGAAGATATGTTTTACGGAGTGATAAAACACTTTGCTGTTCCCGATATTTTGGACAAATGCGATATTGTTTTCTCAACCTACGGCTCGGCAGAGTAGTAAAACCTAAGTTGTATAGACGCTTGTGACTTTATGTACATGTTAGCTACTTAGACACACCCACTCTTAAACGTATGGGGCTCTTTAGCGAACAGAAAACATAAAATTACGAATTTCGATATGGGAGCTCAGATATCTTTATATACCTGTTTAGGAAATTAACACGCCTCTTTCAAAGGTGCAGTGCTTCTGGGAGATAGTCACCCCCATTAAACAATTTATAACCATTTGGAGTGGTCTATGTGTAGTTACGTATATATGTGTAAGGATTGTGGAATTAGACCTGTTGCTTTGAAAGACATCAGTGTTAAGTACATTTGAAAGAAACTAAATGACTAGGACGTCCTTAAACGAAAACTGTTATATTTCAGTGTTAGATTAACTCTTCTGTAAGAGGAGATAGTAATTTATGGGAATGTCGTCATTCCATCGGAGGGGAGCAATACAACAACAGTATGCTTATATATGATTGTAACATAGAAACAGAAACACAGGATACAAAGGAAGAGAAGATATGACTCGTGTCCTGTTTGGACTCCGATATATTGCATCAAATGTCCAGATCGTGAAATACCAGAAACTATGACCGCCATACAACGTAGCAAAGGCTCTGGTGTGACGATCATTTATATGATATCTAGTCAAATTAGTGGTAAGGATATCTTCATATAATAAAACTATCATGGAAATTATTTACCTGTATATGACCTTAAAAAGGAAATACTGGATTTATGGAAAGAGGAAAATCGGCAAAACGTTATAATGTATGATGAAACGCTCATGCTTTCAATGGAATCGGCATTAAACTGGTAATGGAGTCGAGGAATGGTTTGTTTTTGTCATGGAAACTATAAAACTGTAATCCTGATATAATTCCTGACTTATTTCAGTGAAAAAAATCTGTGTATGGCTAATTTTGAGTCGTTCTTTATGAAGGAATAAAATTGCTTTGTTCCCTGCCACTTTTTAAAAACTTTAGCGTTCATGATAATATTCACTTCTGTACTTTAGTATTGTATGGCTTCCTTTAGTACTGCATACGATGATCTAATACAAATAGCAATGCCATTAAGTTTATATTTCATAAATTTAAAAAAAGGAAAAAACACATTTGTCAAATCTGGAATATAATTCCGCATTATTCAAAGTGTCCTGTTTACATTGGCATCGGTGGTAAGCTTGTGATGGAGTTGAGGAAAGGTATTTCGCATGGGAACTCGACTCTAGTAGGTTTCATTCATCGACCCTGTAATGATGTATCTTGTTTCAAACCTGTTGTGCGTACGTACTGCTTTAGAAAAATGTTTAATAAGAAACGTGGAAAGATTATGAAAGATGAACTGTTTTGCTATGTTTGTCGAGGAGAATACCGCCATTCTCATACATCAAAGTAAAGAGCGATAAATGTTCGACAGTTTTGTATCCACGACTTTAAAAGCTTAGTTGTCTTATCACATCACGTAATGGTTTAGGATTTTATATTCAAGCATGTTTATCTTACCAAACTTGTAAGGACATTTTGAAATTATCTATGTAATGGCAAGTAACAAGAAATAAAAAGTTTGCTTTTTGTCTTAAAAATGATTGAAAGTCGACATTTTATCTCCGTTTATTAAGCTATCAATGCCGCCTCATTTTTTCTCTTATGGGTAAATAATGCCTATAGGAGGTAAAGGTGATACGGTAGGGCCGGGGTACCGCGGTATTCGCGGTATCTTAATGGCGGCCCTATTGTCTTCGCTATCTTGTTAACTACGCGGATACATGCTGATAGATCGGCAATTTTCGACGTCTCACTGCACTTACTGAATACAGTATGAATACCGGAAAGATACCCGTTCAAGCGTCTAGCCGATAGGATTCAAGACTTTAAATGAATCGGACACGTCATGTTTCACATGCTTTACAAATGGCGGGCATTCGTTGATCCCGTTCCGTGGCCGATACTGGCCATTTGTCATCGCGTTGTTTTGTGTTGGGGTTTCGGGTGTAATATCTCAGTCTTTTAAGAGATAAACGATAACATGGGGTGCAGTATCGTCTGTCAAGATTTGATTTTATCTAAACACATAAAATGCAAAATTTTGACAGTTTTGGTTATCTAATACGCGTTGATGGTCCTCTAACATTCAATCCGCGCCCTTGCATTGTCCGTCACATTTTTCTTCCACTTATTATTTAGGACAAATATCTTTGTAAACAATTTTATCGGTCTTGAGGTCACTGTGAATGACAACACTGATTATCATTCGGCTATAACAAGATAGCTGTGAATTTGTCATAACACCTTAGTTTTAAGGGTACATGTAATATTGTCATATTCATTTCTAACTCGTTTCGGATTACATAACACTGTGGTTAACCTTGCATAACATACTTAAAACCACGTTTCATAAAAAAAAACTGAAAGTTATTTTTGTCCAAAGTTCAAAAAGAACAATTGTTTTTTTTGTAATTTAGTAAGACCCAAAATTCAGCACAACACATATGTCTTTGTATCCGATCAATTATAAGAAATATTGTGTTCTATAACTGCTTTAACCACTCTTTCACACAGCTAGATCAGTAACAGTCAAGGGGGTAGACTTTAAGAGCAAATATCGACTGACCAAATAAATGATACTACGAATAATTAAATATCAAATAAGATGAATAATGTAGATCCAGCCTGCGCTTTTTTTGAGTAGCGTCCTTTATCAGCTAAATTACAATCGATATACTTTGCAATTTCGACAAATGAACCTCATGGGACCTTTATACGGTAACCCAGCAATAAGACAGCGAAAAACTCAAATCACCGTATTATTTGGAAAGGATCATATGCAGGGCGCTGACTTCTAATGTGCGTTCTTAGAGAAGTATATAGAGCCACTATTACCATATTTCTCTGCTAACGTTCCATATGGGATTATGTTTTATTACAGAGCGGGCAAAAACTGCGGACACGTTTTAATCAAGTAGCATGGCAGTGTTCATAAGAAGGGCGAGTTTTACATACATATTGTGTCCTGGACGAGTGTAAACTTGGGGTGAAGATGCGGCAAGTAGGACGGGCCTGTACGTAAAATCCGTAAACAACCCGTTTGTTGCCAATTTACACGGCTTCTGGGAACCATTACAACGCAGAGCGGTGCCATGGACGTCTAATTAAAACGACACCTCTGTCCTCTTGTACATTGGCATAGGTAGCATTCGCGCTATGTTGTTAATATGCCCCGAACTACCCAATCCGGCACTTTAACACGTATCCTTGTCATGTACTGGCCATACAATTACTTAGCAGGCCCTCGAGATATGTTCAAATTATAACAAAAAATACCACATGGGGATACATTATGAGGTGGAGGGATAATCTATGGCGTTATTTCGTCAAAAAACCTGTTTTCTCTCTCAAATTGGACGATTGGACAATTTCGCCTGGTTAGATTCTGACAGGATAACATTCTATGCGGGCATAAGCTAGTCCAAGATTGTAGATTAGATATACCCAGTGTATTTTAATTGACGGAAACTAAATAGCACAGTGGTTAGAGAGTAGGATAGGCCGTAAATAATACAGCGGTTAGAGAGTAGGGCGGATCGTAAATAAAACAGTGGTTAGAGAGTAGGACGGATCGTAAATAAAACAGTGGTTAGAGAGTAGGACATGGCGGATCCGAACATAAAACGATATTTTAAATCTCTACAATTAACAACCAAAATAGAATTGTATACAATTCTTCGCAAGTTAATGCTAAAATCGGTAATTTTCCAACAGTTTACAGAAAGTCGATAGTATCTAATGGGATCAAAACGCTCAAATAATAGGTAATCATTCATGAAAATGGAAAAGAAAACTGTCAATTTGCAATATTATAAAAAAACAAAACAACGGAAATATGGTTGTACTTTTCGTCGTTTTCTCGAACGTGCAAAAAATGTGTGATATTCGGAGGTAATTAGCACACTAAGTGTTCCGTAGCTAACATAGTACGGGGTAAACGACAAAACCATAGGCTCACACACTTATATTTGGGAGGAATTTACGCAAAATATAACAACCGGATATCTCAGACATATTTATATAACATAAGCTTCTACATCCCTGTAAACTATTTACAGGAGTGAAACTAGAGAAGACAATAGTTATTTCGGAACACGGAACGCTTCGTGTATTGTTATATAACATATGGTGCCTGTGGTGTAAGCTTTTCGATTGATTACAATATCGGCTTACTTCATTGTTATTTTAACTTTCCATCCTTTTTCCTATCATAAATAACTTTATTATACAGATAATGACATGATGATGTTTAATTAACCTTTATTTTATTTAGTCGTCTGTAATTACAAAATAACCATATCCTTTGTGTTTCATAAATCCAAACCGACGTCATATCAGAATGCCTCTTTGGTAAGCAATGGTGGGCGGGAGAAACAAATGTAATATGTAAGCGCGTAAGGTCGGATAAGGGTAACATAGAGTTTTCTGTTAATGGAATACGTGCTATAGTCAATGCTTTGACCATCGATGACTATAAATTAAGAATGTTTAAGACTTTGAAGGTATTGTTTCGTCCAGTTTAACGACCTCTGCATGGTTTATACTAATGTTAAATAACTGAACTATTTCGGTAATGTGACACTATTTACTTACAATTTACTCTGGTAAACAGTTCAAACAATACTTGTATAATTTACATCTAACCGTGTGTTTACTCCGTAGTAGTGCTTAACACTTCACACAATGGATCTCAGTTAAATAATAAAAAAAATCCCCTATTTCATGATTATTTTCAGTGCATACATTCTTCTGTGTGTGGTAAAATTTCCTTCCACCAACATGAATGTAGTTGTTGAATTAAAGACGGCAGGTATAAATATATTCGGAGAATAGAGCGGCAGGTGCAAGGCTGCCCTGACTAATACCCACACAAAAAGCTATATCTTTGTGACAGGGTCACGCTAGTCCTTGCTGTTTACAGAACAAATCTATCTTGGTTACTCGGCAAACTAGGAATGGCTGTAACGTATGTAAAAAAATAAGTATATCTTTTGTGAGATATGTCTGTTACGAGCAAAGGTAGCCCGCCAGAATAGTGGCCATGTACACACATTAGACAGACATTACACGGGACTCTGGTACATAGTGAACCTACTTATAGCAGGACAAGTGGACATAACCACAGGTACATTAAGATGAATCTATCGGAGCGAAAACAACATGTACACAGTTGATTGTGATTTATACGACATTTATATACGGGACTAACTCATTTTTTCATAACATCCTCCATCACAGTCAGATGGGATTATAATTCTGAAATAATGATACAATCGTACCAGACATTACATGATACTGAACATAATTATATATTTTTTGTGCAAAATATTTATAACTTACATATCAGTTTGCAACTGCAACATTAGCAATAGGTACAAGAAACCCGGCTAACACATACACTGCGTACAATACGAGTATACAATAAAAATAAAAGATTCACAAAGGGAGATAATAGGATTCAGGTCGCTAACTCGATCAATCCTTTCAACAAAAATACCAGATGTAACATTGTATATATACATTGTTTGGATTATACGTATTTCATTACCATTTGTTTATATAGATAGATGCAATAACATATCATATAATCAACTGATCGGGTAAGAAGTACCAAGTACAGGGTACCTACTAAAAGAGTATTTTGTATTCGTCTTATTGATATAAATATTCATGTACACGAATCTAAATAATTATGAGTAAAATAATCATATCTTATATAGTAAATGTTAATCAAAATTATATCGAATGTGGACCTATGATTGTTGGGTGCTGGCTTATTATGATACCCAAGTCACAATAGATGAACATAATGTGCGTATATTTATCGTCATTAGAATATATAAAAGCCGACAGGAAATAACGACACATTTGATATTAAATACAACCCTGTTATACACAATATCACAATGTCCTTTCTTCATATTGATTTATATCAACTTGAACCAATTTCCTGCTACTTTTTGTTCATAATGAATCAAACAAATAGGTACACATTGCTTTCCTTGGTGTCCTAGATTGCTTTATTTCATATTTACACCGACATTGATACGTTTCATTTTAATTTCATTTTTGTTAAGGATATACTTTGCTATCTGACAACTTGCTAAGCTTCCCTCGGAGTATATAGCAATTCCACCAAGATGATTACCTTGTTTACATAGACAGATAAAAGATGGCTGCTTTTTTTCTCTCGTGATTAACATCTGCTAGACAAGAATGGCGAAATGGACAGCGGCTGTCATGTTGAGATACCTATGATTGATTGCAGTAAAAACGTAACTAGGTGAAGGGCAAAAGGAAGTCGCGGAGGAATACACTTTTTTGTTTAAAGATATATAATCTTAATTCTGTTTCGTCGTGTATATGTGTACGTTAAGATCTTCCCTTGATGGATTGAGCTGCAATCGGAGAAGCAATAGTCATACCATGTATTTTAATCTCCTCAGAGCAGATATGACCAGATACGAAGCTTGTTTCATAAGTAAATATACGTACATAAAAATTATATACATAAAGAGTTATAACATGTATGCCTCATAGAATTTAGGTCAAGTAAGAATAGGGTAAACTTATTACAGCATGGTAAGAATACGGTAAATACAGCGGCGAATCCTGTTGAAAACATTGGTGAAAGATTTTCTCACTAAAGTCATCGCCTGGACATTACGGTCGCCATAAACAACAATTAGTATATACAACGGGGTCATAAAATATCTCCCTATCAGTCCGCTCATCAGTACTTTAATACAATTTATTGTTCTTTACATAGTAAGGTAAACATAAACAGCCCGACCGTAAAAATATATAGGTAGTCTCCATTCGGAATCCATATACCTTTTACTATAAAAGCAGATGTTATCGGAACGATTCCGTCGTTATGTGGCCTTAATGGGGGTTGGGACCAGTTGATGGGTTAAATATGTTACCCCCTCACTCTGACCCTGACGAAGCTTTACACGGCAATAGAAGATCTCCATTTGGACACCGTAGTGGAAATAATGAAATGATTTTAATCTTGTTGATCTAATTTTTGTTTATATAATCATAACTCACCATTAGAAAGACCTTCCTGACCTTATCATTTCATAGTTTGCATAATCGCTTTGCTGTGGGAGGGCCGACTTCTTCTTAATAACCCACCCCGACTAAAATGTCGACAGAGGTTCCCTTTTGTTTGGAATGTCAATAACGTACATCACATATCTAACATATGTATATGTACATATTCAATTTCAACCAAGCAGTAGTAAAAAGAAGAAGGTCTATTACTAAACACTATATATGTATATAATGGTTCGGAGTGCCGTAAGCAACATTCATTCTAAAACATTCTGACTTAAAATTGCAACGGCATAGCATGCATGCTACGTATTGGTTTTGTTCATAGTTTCAACGAGTTAACCTCAAATAGCTGGTTTTAAATCGTTAGAAGAATGCTCGCTCCTGCTTTCTGTGGCCAGATGCTATTTTAACACGCTTTAAAAATAGTTCCTGTGACGTTAAAACCCCTGTCAACTCAGATTACTCCCAACATGGTTGAGTTCGCACTCCATTTCCACGGCCTCCTACCCCAATTAGCTTTAAATCCAATAGACCAAAGGGCTGCAGTTGCGCTTCGTTTAATTTTGTTCAATTCCTGAAAATGGACTTCACACTTGTGTTTCCGTTGTATTCGACAGTGACAGAAGTGCCTTGTCATACATAAACGACAGTGATGCATGGCGGGTAAAACATCCCACAAATACCATTTGCTGGAAACGACAGCGGATTTTAGCGAGGATGTGATATAAATGAGAATGGATTTTGTAAACACGAGTTATAGGCGTCAATCTCGTGTTTTATGTTGGTTTAAACACATTTTCAGACAGACTCGGGTTTTACTCTCGGTCGGACCGACTTGGCGTCGAGAAATTTCGGGACATAACATTTCTCTCAATTAACACAGCTGTCATGTGATGGGCATGTGATTTATTTATGACCATTTCATATATATCCATTTTCGACGAATTGGTTTGGCATAAGTACTTAATTTAGACCTATATACGTTAGCCAGTGAGGTTATAGGCTCCGCAGAGCTTAGTTGCACCATTAAAAGGTATATTTTATCTAGAGAATTGGACATTGTAAATGGTTATTGAAGCAGGCATCGCCATTGGCCATGTTTGTTTGTTTGTTTTATGTTTTATGTTTTATGTCGTTGTTTAACAAACATGAAATGAAGTAGAGTTGCATATAAATAGCTATGTTTCTCTCTTAACCCACTTATATCGATCCGAAATCATTTAAAAGAGAAGTTTCTCCCTATGCTTTTTGTAAGTATGTTACGAACACACAAATTCATCTACATGTACATGACCTCTGTTTTCGTCTGCTATAATAAGTTTGACCTCCAACTAGATATATCTTGGATATTTGATTTACATAAAGATGTCATGATAAAATATATTATAGAAGTGATGCAAGGGGTCTAAATGGCATAAATCATTGCCCATATATATTGATATGGGAATACGAGTTATTTCATTGTCCTTGAGGTGTTATATAAATGTTTCTGTTGTGAAATAATTGAAACATTTCTCGTGTGTATCATCTACCAGTTCGTTAACAATCAACGGAAACAAACATCTTACTGATCCGTATGCAGAGAATCGCTGGACCTTTTTTCAAGATAGTATCAGGAAAAAACTCCTTTCAACACATTTGTACTTAAAAGAAACTGTGACCACAGGAAACGTCATGTGCATTTAAACAACATTAATCTTCTGCCTGTTAAAAAGGGAGATTCTTAATTTCTTACGGACACTAGCTGGTGGCCTAACACACTAGTTTGTGTGCTATAAACACCTGTTTCTCCCGTCCCATTACCACATCAAAGGTACAGCCATGCAGGTAAAACAGACAGCAGATGATAGGAGGACATCTCATCTTGTCTCGTTGACCTAATATAAGGACACAGGAATGTAGCCTGCCTTCTGGCTCAGGTAGCAACTGTTAATTTATTTATTTTCGAGATAATGCTTAAAAAGACGTGTACTATTTTCTTACAAATCCGAAAAAAACCTAAACGATATTTGACTGATATCAATATTATAAATTTAATAAAAATATTAAAATATATATTTATTCTAAAAAACTATGGTCAGAATTTGACATAAAATTAGTCATATGGAAAATATGTAGGACACTAACATGTAGTAACCGCCGTGAGTCGTTTTGAACTGTAAACATGTTATAGTGCCTGGTTAATGGAAGTGAAATCTCTCTTATCCGGACATCTGCGTATACGTAAATATCAGGATTAATTGATTTTCCGAATTCACCGGAAACACGACTTTTTTAAGTAAGGCAAATCTGTTCAAACAAATGATGTCCAGGTAATGAGTTTCCGAGAAATGGGACCCCGCGGGAAAGACGTTCAACCATAGTTACCGTTCAACTCAACTTAGGTTTTAGTATCATAAATAAACTAAGAGATATGAAACTTGTTCTTTCAATGTAAACATCAGTGACATTTCATGACAACAATTATTCTTGGTGCTGTATTCAGTGGAAATCAGCCGACTTTTTCATATGTAGCATACCATCTAACAACGTGAATCGAGGAAACACGTGAGATATCTCTTACAGAATGTTACAAGAGTGTGATTGAGTGAACATCATACTATATTCCGCTTTGTTCCATATTGAATTACTCTTTTCAATATGTGTATGGAATTCAGTGATCTGAATGTGTGAATGATATTTTGTTAGAAGGCAGCTACTATTTATATCTCGGGGGTAAAATCACCGATTCCATACAATGATCATCACAATAAACACTCAATAACAACAACAGAGATGTACAAAGCAACTGTACAAAAAAGAATTATCGGTAAGATTCCATCATGTACAAAAATTATCATGGTAAACCAATAAATCTACTGTCATCAATGCCTTTGAGTATTTTGGACGGATGACATGCAGCCCCCTGGGTTCACCATCCTGTGGCGGCTCCCTTTGATGTGCTCCTCTCTCCCTTGTGCTAGAATGCACGTGGATCGATCGGTTCAGTGGTTGGGATATCTCTCCTTTGCTCGTCTTCTTCCGATATCGATCAATATGTATGTGTTTTTTCTTCCTTTACTGCTAGTGTTCTCTGTGGGTTGTTCGCACGGTGTCCGCCATCATAGATCTCAATCAGTTTCACGCTTGAAAAGGTCAAATTGAGTCAGGGTGACTTCCGCGCTTTCTTAGTGTGTGATGTATTGGGTGTTATTAGAAGCACCTCCTGTACACAGACGATGTGGTGGGAAAAGGAGGTCCCAAAAGGGGAAATTTAGTCAATGCGCCTTAAAGGACGTGTGTAATTGATTCGATTCAATGAAATGTTGTACACACAATTCCCTAATCAGACATGTGACCGGACAGAACCAACATCATTTACTGTCCAATAATCTGGAGGCCATTTCCCGTAATTAATTTCAATTTAGAACTACTTCCCTCTTTTTATCCTCTGTGATTAAAATTACATTTGTCAATTCTTTGTTTCCTTTCACAAAGAAACCTGCGTTTTCTTTGTCCGTACTCCCGGAAATTGAACGAGAATACTAATTTTGTTTTGTCTTTAATAATTTACTACCACAAATAACATCTTTTGTTTCCAACGATTAAAGTTAGCATAATTGAGGGATGTATGATTTGACGTCTTTCCAGGCACTGTCAGTTAACACTAGTGTTTATGGACGATACCATTTTATCATTCTAGGTGAGCAGTTCCAGGCGACTTTCCATAGGACCGGAAGCACAGCGGTTATGTAGAACGTATCGAAAGGTGTGCTCATCCGGCAGATTCTGCGCAATGCAGTACTTCCATACACCTAGAAATATCTCATTGCCAATTTGCGTCCCAGAACATATCATTCCTGGTAAGTAGTAACTATTGAATTTCTTTAAAACTGTAATATACATGCATTCGATTATATTATATATCTACAGCTGTAGTGTTATCTTAATGACTCATTTTCCACATGTATTTAAGCATCTTCGTGCATCATTGTGTAATAAAAACTCAATACAATCCACTACCAATTAATTAGACAAATGTCTCACCTACCACTTTTGTTAAATGTCTTTCTTTGCTATTTCTGCATTACGATTCCTACATATATATATTTACCTATATGGTATCCATTTAAGCAACAATCGAATTGTGTAATACATATACATGTACCAGTGATTTCATGTTTGTGATATCTCGAGAAAATCATTTTCATGTAATATGCTGAAATACATTTCATAAACATCGTAATTTGAAATACCACTCGCCAAAAGACTTTCCAAATGGATGGAAACAGTATTACGTTTGATTTACCGAACACACGTACAAGGACTGTAATAATTATGTGTTACCTTTCTATTTCCCAAACAGCAGAACGCAAGATATGTGACCTTCAGCCGGACGAAGGTAAATGCGGAGCCCGCTACATCAGATGGTTCTATCACAAAGGGTATAACAAGTGTAACTGGTTCTACTATGGTGGGTGTGACGGAAATCAAAACAATTTCAGAACCAAGCACCAGTGTGAAGATAACTGCCGTTCAGCAATTGACAATAATGCGCATACTAACCAGAATAAAGCTATTGCACTTCCGGTTAAAACAAGTCCTGTGGTGATATCTGAACCTATTTTTCTACCAGAGAGAACAAATCAAATCACTCGATCGTTTTCACTGAGGTCTAAAAAAGTAGTAAAACACGATAAGGAGCGACGCCGGAAGCGGAGATTACGAGACAGGAAGAAGCGTAGGTTACAGAAACTACGGAGGCGGAGACGGAAGCTGAACATTACTCCCCGGAAACGTAGACGCGACGGCAAAATTTCTGGACGGAAACGTAAAAATAGGAAGAAGCGGAGACAGGGAAGAAAAAATAAAAAGAAGAATAAGAATAGAAAGAACAAAATACACAAGGACAAGAAAGACAAAACGAATGTGGAGACAGAAGAGGATAACGAACGCGATGATGATAATCAAAGGACAAATGAAAAACGTAAAAAAGATAAACAGACAACGGAAATAGACACTGAAAGTCAGTCACCAATAAAAACATTAACAGTCCTCGATTCAGGTGACGAGGAAACGACAGACGACAGCGAGAGCTAACGAGTGTGAGCAACAATGGTACTCGTAACAGACAGGTCTGAGTTCGCGCGAAAAGCACAAGAATCTTATCAAAATGTAACAAAAGCCAACAGTGTGGATTCATTCATCCAGACGTAATGAGAGATTAAGTGGAATTTATCAAGTGAAAACTAAATCAAAAAATTGTCTTGAACATTCTGCGTTACGTGTCGAACAAGGTTCTCGTCCATAGACGTGTTGGTTATCGTACAGGAGACATTATGTATCTTCATTATTGCTGACTTGACACCGGAAGTGGATGTCTGTTGTCCAGGGAAACGTACCATTACACACGTAATTCCTCGTCGGCATGGACGAACACTTTGTCTGAAATGGAAGTTCGTGGACACTCGACTTCTTGTGCTTTGTGAGTTCAAGTAAGAACTGTGTGAAATCATAGATAATTGAATAAAAGACAATCCCCGTATTGAATGGAACTTGACAGTCCATACAGTGCTCTAAAAATAATTTCGTAAGCAAAATATTTCGAGCAATTATTCATGGTCACACAGACCCTTGACCAGTATTGTCGCTTATAAGCGTCTGGTGAACAATGCCGGTAACAAGATTACCCGTTTGCTGTCGATCGAAATTAGCCTTGAGTAATTACAGTGCCCTGTAGTTGAGAGAGGCGAACCATTTATCACGTGACAATAGAGAGGAAGACAAGGGCAAGTAACTCTGATTTGACTTCCACGAGTGTTGTGAGGCTGTTGCCCTTTCGTATTACTAATATGTACATTATTTGTATGCCGTATTTGATGTATAAGTAATAAATTAATTCATTAATAACTTTATTTTATGGAATATGTTAATTATTATGTACATATTCAATCTTTTATTTTATATTTTGAGAGCAAACCCGTATAGGTAGTTGAATGTCATTTTCAATAAGTTTATTAATCAAATGTATAGATTCGTTCATTCATACATCAGATATCGTATTTGGGTAAGACTGTAATGTACTAAGGGATTTTGCTATGTTCTGTATATATCTTCTCGTTTTAGGATGTATATATCATAACTTTATATATATATATATAAGACTCATGCTATGTAACACTTAGCGAGGACTGAAGACATATAGGATTTCCGGAACTATAATATACAATTCAACTCTCTCTGACTGCCGATTCCCGCGCTAATAGTCCACCAATAATGACGTGGGGCAAAACGTATAATTGTTTAATAAACGTCAAATTAATAGGAAAAACAAGACATCCGACTAGTGATAATAGTATATGTACTACTAGTATTTACTCGCACGAGTCTGAACTAAACATGAATATTGCCACTAAATGTCCTTGAAGCAAGTATGGCTGTATATGAAAACTGTCCAATCTGATTATCGATTATGACTTTGCTATAACTGTATGATATCCTAACATAATATGTGTTCGTGTATATTTGTACAGCTCATCTCCATAAAGAAAGTTGTGATTCTATACATGTATTGTGTTTTATTTCAAATAATCGTCATAAAGATATAATCAGCTCCCGCCGGCAAACATCTTTAGTTCTACTATAGAAGCACGTGAGGAGAAAACATAAGCTAACGTGACCACTGTTAAAAAAAAATCTTAAACACAAATACGTGTTCATTATAACATGTATAACAAAACACACGGTATATTACTTCTGATTCTGTTTGAGCATTTTGAGATTGTGTCTTTGATTATGTTTAAGCTTAGCTAAAGCTAGTTCATATGATCAGAACCTGAGCAAACACAATACAGACGGAACTCAGTCCATCATCTCCATTACAATTTCCACATATCAACAAGGCGAGTTAACAACATGTTATACACGTACAAAATGAAAGCCCGTATACTTGACGCAGTAAGTCTTGGATTGTACAAAAGACGCGGCATATATGCATGTTGCAACGTACATTTAGAATCACCATGTGATATAACATTCACTTAACGGAGTAGTTCTTGCAACGTAACGAGAAAACAACATGTCATACATCGTACAATAGACACAGCCGTTCATACAACGTACAATACAAAAGACACAGCCGTTCATACAACGTACAATACAATAGACACAGCCGTTCATACAACGTACAATAAGCACAGCCGTTAATGCAACGTGCAATAGAAACAGACGTGCACACAACGTGCAATAGAAACAGACGTGCACACAACGTGCAATAGAAACAGACGTTCATACAACGTACAATAGACACAGACGTCCATACAACGTACAGCAAACACAGCCGTTAATGCAACGTACAATAAACATAGCCGTTAATGCAACGTACAATAGACACAGCCGTTAATGCAACGTACAATAGACACATCCGTTAATGCAACGTACAGTAGACAAACCCGTTCATACAACGTACAATAGACACAGACGTTCATACAACGTACAATACAATAGACTCAGCCGTTCATACAACGTACAATAAGCACAGCCGTTAATGCAACGTACAATAAACACAGCCGTTAATGCAACGTACAATAAACACAGCCGTTAATGCAACGTACAATAAAACAGCCGTTAATGCAACGTACAGTAGACAAACCCGTTCATACAACGTACAATAGACACATCCGTTAATGCAACGTACAACAGACACAGACGGTCATAGAACGTACAACAGACACAGACGTTCATTCAACGTCCAACAGACACAGACGTTCATGCAACGAATGTAGCAAACACAGCCGTTCATAGAGAGTACAATAGAAATAGCCATTCATCATACAACGTACAATGGACACATATGCTCATGCAACGTACAGCAGACATATAAGTTCATAGAGAATACAATAGACACAAACTTTAATACAACGTACAATAGACTCAGACGTTCACACAACGTCCAACTGACACAACCGTCCATACAACGTACAACAGACACAGACGGTCATGAAACGTACAACAGACACAGACGGTCATAGAACGTACAAAAGTCGCAACCGTTCATACAACGTACCATAGAGGCAACCGTTCATACAACGAACAATAGACGCATCATATCATACAACGAACAATATTTACAGTCTGTGGTGAACTGATAGTAAAACCCATGCATTTCTCCCAATACCCAACTGAACTCTATCCTTCAAT
>JAUMHH010072211.1:0-22693 GCA_032359455.1 Chlamys rubida
CAGCTCCGGCTGTATGCTCCCCAGGGAGTTGAGAAATGTATTGGCTGGTTGCAAAGGCCCTATAACCACGGATAATAGTTTGTGAACCGCTTTGAGACGACCTACGAACTAGGATGTGATAAAGCGGTATATAAGAACCTCCAATTATTGTTATTATTATTATTATTATTATTATATGAATCTTTTGTGAACGGGGTATATACATTTTTTTGTGTGCGGGTTGTATATAAATATTCTGTGAGCGGATATTTGAACTCCAGTCATAATACTTCTTGAAAACTCTCAATTTGACGCTTCTTCAAAACACAATCATAAGACAAAGATGTTTAACTGAAGTGTTACCCTATCGATTACAATACGTCACTTTGCTTTTTGTTGCATTAAATCCGTGCATATAACTTCAGGTAAACACACCACAAGGTAAATGAGCGGCATTAAAGTCATGATTTAACACTGCATTGTTTAGGTACAGCGTACAAGTAAGCCAACAGGAAGTGATTCGAAAAAATTCATAACAATATGCAATTGGCACCACCGGTACAGATAGCTGAACTGCTTCAGAAAAAGAGTAACATTTGATCACATATGAACTCAATGAGAAAAATAATATCTTAAACAAACATAATAACATTAAATGTATTTTCATGCTGACGGAACCTGTGTTAAGATACCACCTGTGACAAGAGGCCATATTTCTAAACATTTCCTTCAGTTTGGTAAGTATGGATTGTGAAAAGATTCATGTAGCACAACCAAAAAGTGTTTACATGTGACGTTTTGATGACTACAGCAGTACGGTGTGTACTCTGTCACCTTCATCAGACAAGTGACCAGTCATTCCAATAAACGATGCGTCGAAGTTTTCATAGAATCTGGCTCATCTATGACCAAGTAGTATTAAACAAAGCGTAGCTGAATGTAGTCATTTCGGTACATATATAACAACTAAGTGTACATTCGCTTGCAGCGTAGCCAAATCGACATCGATTTGTGGACAACTCGTACGTACTTTACACCTTTGTGTACATACGCTTCAATGGTCATTTGTCTGATGCAGTACATACCGTACTAGTCATCGAAACGTCACATATAAACAATTTTTGGTTGTGCTACATGAAACTTTTCACAAGCCACATGCAATAAATGACAACTCCGTGGACCTCCCGAGAGTAGTTTCTGTTTACAGGGTTGACTATACATGTACCACAGACAATAACGGTATTATATTAGAGTGATTGGGTAAGTGTCCATCGGCCTGAAATATTGATATCTATACTCACGAAATTATTTTGGACAAGGCCATATGGGGCTGTATAATGGTCCATCAAAATTACAAGTGATCTTCAAGTCTTTCGCTGTATTCAAAATATGATCCGAAACACTCTAGAAGTGAAATTGTCATTCTCTTTGCCTCGAGTACTACTGATGAGTCATACACAGACGAAACTGCTTTCTGCATCTAGAAGCAAGATTTTCAAATAAATGTTTCATTTTTTCGTATATCTTGATAAAGGTTTTTTTTTTAATAATGTATTGCTCACATTTTTTACATTATATTTATGACATGACAAAAGCATACATTCACATGCACACACTCATACACACAAACTTTCTCATTGTTTTTATTTTTCCTCTTTGCCGTCATATCTTGTGAAAGTTTTAGTGATTTACCATTTTCTCTTTGCATAAGTATTGAAAGTCTTATAAAAATGATCAAATTGTTTAAAAAGCTAAATTAGTACATCATTTTCCCGACCGAAAAATACCCATGATTATCTGTGTGCCTTAATTATTAATGAATATATTATATATAAAATCAATCGTAATAAAACATATGCCATATCTACTGATAGTGTTGAGTGATATACTGTAATGTATAATATATATTGATGAATATTGATAGAAAATAATTTAACATGATTCGTTTATCACGCCGTTGGACAAAGTACGATGATTCGTTCAGGTGGAAGGATTCGATGTCCGATGATGTGTTAACACATACATAGAATCGTCTATATAAATGACGTACATATTATATATCAATACGTAAATAAAAGTTGAAAAAATATTTTTAACTGCCAAAATTACTCACTTTGATTTAATGTTAGGTATGGCGACGGATGTTGTGTATCTTTCTGTGCTGTGTCTTTGTGTCCTAAAAGGTAAGGAAAATAGTACTTTACATAATATAACAATAAGTAAACAATTAGTCTATCAGTGTACTTTGATATACTAAAATAGGTTGTAACGAAAGCATTCTTTAGGAAATATAACACAATGATAAAGACCATCGATTTGCCTTTCTCTGTTCATGTTTATAATGTAGGTACCTTTTGGTTAAGTCAGTTTGTATGCGAGTTTGTGTAGGGTTAGGTTTTGGTTTTATATTGTTTAAAGTCTTATTAACAGCTAATGTCATTTAAGGACGTGAGTTTGTGTACACTGTATGGGTTTTCTGTTGAATTGTGCTTTCGTTGCGAAGAATGTGTTATTACTAAAATATATTTCTGAAGAAGATTATACATATTTCTAATACGGGTACTTTCTGCCAGAGTGAGTGTGTATGTGAGTGTGCCTAAGGGCTTGTCTGATGAATTGTGCTTTCGTTGCAATCAATGTGTTGTTTGTTATCAAATCTTTATTTCTGAAGAAGATTATACATATTTTTAATACGGGTACCTTCTTATTAAATCTGCGTGTATGTGAGTTGGTGTGCGGGTTTGTCTAATAATTGTGCTTTCGTTGCGAAGAATGTCTTGTTATCAAATCTTTTTTCTACAGAACATTATTCATATTTCTAATATGGACACTTTCTGACTGAGTAAATGAAATGTGACCTTTCTGTGGGGTTGTCTGTTGAATTGTGCTTTCGTTGCGTGCGAAGAATGTTTTAATATCATATCTTGTTTCCTGAAGAAGATTATACATGTTTCTTATGCAAGTACTTTATGATTGAGTGTATGTGTGTTTGTCTGTTTAATTGTGCTTTCCTTGCAAACAATGATAAATTAAACTTTTTTTTTCTGAAAAATATTATATTTCAGATTGAGTAAGTGAGCATATGTGAATTTGTCTGTTTAGTTATGCTTTCGGTATGCAGAAAAACAAACTACACTACGGACTGAGAGTCTATAACATTATAAATGTTTGGTTTAATGTTTTTTCTTGAACACTGCAATGTATCCATACGATAGACACATACTGGATGAACAATTCAATTACGAAACATTAAAGTTGCAGCGTAATACAAATTGGCAGACTTTAACCAAATCAACTTCTGTAGGTCCAATCACATGTGTTTGTTAAACGTTTACCTTTCGTAGAATAAAATATCGTTTTAATTTTTATTGTGAAAAATTTAAAGAATAACAAATAATTTTGTTGATTTAATTGTACCACCAGTGGATTTGATTCAGTTTAAATTATATATTTTTTTTTTTTTTTTAATTTTTTTTGACATTTTAATTTCGTGATTTTAATACACAGAACGGGTTAACAAACACAAATTTTATATAAAATAACATTACAATATTCATATATTCATGCAACACATATATACAGTTGTTCGAAATTTTCTTTTCTCAATAGCAAATTAGGACAAATAGAGTTTAAGTTGATTTAAATTAAAATTAAACAAGTACATGGTTATGGCATTCAGAAGGATCACAATCAAAAAGATGGCACGAAAATGCTCATTTTAATTGATTAGTTTCGGGGAAAAACTAATAAGGCCTAACTATTTTAGCACAATGGTATTGTGACATCAGCTTTTTAGAAACGTTTTGGCGTGTAGTTAATTTAGTTTAAACAGTATTCTATCTACTAATCCAGCATATACACAGAGCTTTATTGAATTAAACTTTTAAATTGACATATTTTCATTTGTTAAAATCTTCAAAATGTGTTTGCAGGGTGTTTTTGTCGTTTAAGGACAAGTTTGAAACATGCCTTGATAAACAACGTAATAATTATTTTCGATGTTATTTTTTTAAAATGCTAAATATTTAAAAAAAAAGATAATGTGACATATTTTGTTAATTCGTGTTTACGTTTTTCAAGCTTCAAGTAATGTACATATAAAAGCAAAAATAATTGAAATGTCATTTCATTTGATCATCGTGAATACCAAACAATTTTAATTATTATGAAAATATCAGATATTTGAGCATAAGCTGTCATGATAGGCAAATGCATCTTCTAAATACAACCGACCCCTTATACACTCGGTAACAACTACGTATACTGAGACTAGAGTTTAAAAATTCAAATATGTGTCTTAATGGCAAACTTTTCGTTACATGGATATGCATGACTGGCGTATGTTAGCAATGAACCTAAGTCATGTTGAACCTATCTATCATTTGGTGAGACCTCTGAACCAGAATGACTATTACATGTGAACACTTCATACTCTACACCATCATCGATATCCAGGGGTTACGCTTACTTTCGCTCTCAAAGTGAGCGTAACTCCTGGATATCGAGGATGACTCTACACATTTTAAAGGAAAACTTGTAGATATGTTTTAAATATTATATTTTTTCTCGAAAATTCAATCTGCAAGTGCATGAATTCCCATTTCATAAGAAACAAGTCTAATGGTTTTTGATTAAAGCTCGCCAGTGACTTCCTAAAATTATTAACCCTTAAGACTCGATTCATAAATATCATATGAAATGGAAACGAATGTAAGATTCTGTTTATCACATAACAAATATATGTTGAAAATATTAGCGAAAACAACATTTTCTCAGACTAACTTGAATTACGAATTATTAATATGTTTTATCTTGATGCTTGCTTTGTGATGTCGCAATGGAATTGGAAGTCTATGATGCCATGACATCGTGACGTAACGATTGAAATAATGGAAACCTACAGCCAGTTACAGCTCGACTAGGTGTTATTATACCTGTCCTGTAATCGGTGATATGACGTCGATGACAGGGTAGTTACAATTACATTTAAAGTAAGCACCGCTCAAATATCTCTTATAACCGTATTAAACAAGATTAGGGGAACAAGCCGGTGATCGGTCATGTAGTAGGGATAGTTTGGAAAGAAAGTTTTGGTCCCCTACTAAAATAAGAAAAATAAATAAAAGAGTGTTAAAGTTTTTCCCCATCTGTTCGTATTACTGATATGTAAGATCGTTTGAAAATCATACAAGTCAAATTATTTACCATTCAAACACAGACTTTTAAAGTTTTCTTTTAATAGTTACTGCAGCACTTGTTGAGGAGTAGAATTATATTGTTCTGTGTTATGAAATCCTTGCATTGAATTATCTGGAATGTGAAGTATAATCTTTGAAAATAAAATTCATTATTCCACATTTCCACACACTATTTGTCGATCACTGTTCCCACCAGGCTATTTTAGCTGCAATCCTGTGTCCAGCCCTTACAGAAATGTCACTTATCTAAGTCATGTTATAGTTTAGAATTCTTTTCCTCGAAAGCCAAGTTATCTGTGGCGTACAGACGAGGTGCATGGTGCTGTGCTTTATACTCTTCCGACATGAAGAGTTCGTGTACTTCCTCCAAAGTCTTATTCTTGGTTTCCGGAAGTATGCAGCCGATAGTTATCAGTCCTATCACGGAAACTCCGGCAAACAGATAGAACGTGCCTGAAGAGTAAATATGTTTATATAATTAGTTATAAAATACTATAAAAAATATCTTAAATTACCGTCAGCTATATAATTGAAAAGCTTCTTTTCGTTCTTGAATGTTGAAAATGCATTAGCTGTTATAAGCTGCGAAGCTCACGGTAATAAAAGATTAAAATATCTTTATAATATAGATATATGGTATTGTTGATATAAACTATTCAAATATCGCAAATAAGTGTCTGAAGCACAATTGTGAAATGATGGGCTTAACAAAACATTAGTTTCTTTGCATTTTAAAGTTTGTATTTGCTTTGAAAACTTTCACTTATATTGCCTTTATCAAATAAAAAACGAAACGCAAGTCCGGTTAGATTGGCACAAGTGAAATGCAATATATGAAATCCGGCACCATATCAAGCACCGATATTTTTACATCCTTAATGTTCTGCACATACCCAAAATAAAAATAAAAACTTTTAGTATAGTTAGTAAGGTTTTGTCATAGGTACCGTAGGTGGTGATAGCCTCCAGGAGTGAGAGGAATGTCATCGACACAATGAGATTGGCGATCCAGTTAACGGCGGTGGATATGGACATGCATGTACCCCTGGCCCACGTGGGGTAGATCTCGGAATTGATGGTCCAGGGCATCGGACCCAGTCCTGTAACATACCCACAGTAACGCAGTGTATCGCTACATAGTGCTCACTTAGTTCAAGTTTTAGCCGTGGTTGTAATTGAACCGTGTACTTAAATTTAACTTTCGATTATAAAGTAAAAAAGTATACCTACACGTCAGTTAACACAAGGACAAAGTCGTTACGAAAATACAAGGATGTGACTATTTATAGAACACAAAACCTATTGTCTAAATATTTTGATCCATCACTATTTTTCAAATGAAATAATACAAAAGAAGAAGACAACAACAGGAACAAAGGAGACAGGAGTTCAGTATAAATGGTGTGGATGATATACATATAATCAACCTTTCTATAAATAATTTGTTGCTACTATGATTACACATTAATCTATACTGTTTAGTAATAATTACAAAAATGTGTGTTAACACTTTTAACAAGGTGAACGTTTTTAGTAATTTATCAAAAAAAGAACGTTACCATTGCAAGCAAAGGGCGCAATGAAAACTGTTGCACAATTGCAATGGTAAATGATAAAATTAAGATTTTTTTTCGAGATTTCAGTGTATGCTTTTTACCTGGAGCAAAACCGATGACAAAAAGCGCAAGACCAAGAATTGCCATCCATGCGTAGTCTGTCGGACAGAAGTTGTCTGCCCACGTGTACACTGGGGAGTCCATGTTGTAGTTGGTCTCGTTACACCGGAACAACGTACTGAATTCAGGATTGGCGTACCGCTCAGTATGTTTTTCCATTGTGGGTAGACAGGAGCCGCTGGAGACGTTCCCCTTCTCGAAACAGAAGCCACAATCTTTATCCGTGATGCAAGTATTGCATTGTCTGCAAATAGAGGGAACACATTGAACAGGTAGCCACTCGTCTGTTTTAAGTCACATGTTTGTCATACATGATAAAATGATTGTCCAGTGTTCTCTCGGCTCAGTAGCATATTGTTATTATTTTAAGTACATGTTATTTATTCCCTTTACACATCCAATAGTTGTGCAACAAGTCGGGTGCCTTAGGTCATCATCACCTTTGCATTAACATTAACGTTCATTAACTATGAAACGTCTGGAAATTACATAGTAATGTTTATCTTAAATACTGAGAAATGACAAAAACAAACTCGCGTGCTTTGTTTATCTTACGTCAATATACGGTGCCGATATAGAAAACCCGAATAATATAATGTAATGACATTTGGCCGGGAAAGCCAACGAGCTAAGGCCTTCTAACGTTCTAGCATTCAAAGCATTCTTTTACACATTTTCTTCTGAAAAAACGAAATCAAAGATGGACAGGAAGTTTGAAAACGAAAAGGAATTAAGGCCAATAAATGTGGTGCTGAGCCCTACGTATATAGACCGGTACTTACGTGATCGCATTACACTTTGTGTCGTTTGATGCTTCTGTTACGAAAATGTCCGGAGTATTGAGAACAGAGAGCTGGAACCCCACTGCCAGTACTACAAGCGCTATAATGACGCCTGAAAGAAACAAAATAATGTGAATCCCTTTGCTAAACCAGAATAATTTGTACTATGATGACGCCTGGAATACGAACCATTTACAGTTGTCACGCCAAAGGTGTGATCAGAGTTAAATACTTACATTAAGTTAATTTCAGCTAATTATATCGTTGATTACGTTTCAAAAAGACATTTGTTTTATCTATCATTAAATGCTTGTACAAAATCTATGGGTTCAAACTTTATTTTAAACTCTAAACAAAGGATATCAATCAACAAACTACCTTAGTTCTTGCTTTTAGGACTTGTCGTAACTTGGATTTGACCTAGATTCGCATGAAAAGTGTCGTCTAGGAACGACTGTTTTTATTTTCATTGTACTTTTTCAAGGATATCCAAGTAATTTCCCCCTTATTCATATTTTGAGCCAGTTTTGTTGATTTTAACATCGAATCATGGTTTCGTTCACTCTTCGGCATTCTCTTTGATTTTGATTTTCTTATACAGAAATCATTTTCATGATTTTTTAAGTCTTCAATAAGACGAGTGGATTGGATAAGGTATGATGTCCTACCAACGAAACTGATCAGGGTCAATATCTTCCGACCAGACTTCTCCACCAGGTAGATTCCAATAAATGTACAGAGCATGTTGACAGCATTCGGAACACACACAAGCCATATGGCCTGCTGGGAAGGAAAGCCGGCCATTCGGAGGATGCTGGCGCTATAGTATCTGTAGAGAGATAAGAACGTCAAATTGACACAAAAAAATATTGAAAGCATGAAGGCTTCTACTAGAAAATCACAGTCAACAATTTATCAATGTTCCTTTTTTTTTTTATCTTTTTGAAATTCAAAATTGCTGCCAATTGAAGACAAAATTCAGACATTCACATAAACGCCAACCAGGCATCGTTTTTTCAAAGAGGTGTTTTCAAATGTAAGTCGGTGCATTACCAAGTAAATAACATATTCAAGTTGAATTTCAGGCTAAAACGTAAGCTTTGTAAGTCACTGTTCGCGTACATGACGGTGTTGATACCACACAGCTGCTGGAAGAACTGAAGTAAACAGCCTATGGCGAGGGCTCGACGTACAGGCTGTGACTTGAATACCAGTCCTAGCGTCACACAGGCATCTGAAAAGACATATACATGGATATTAAAGGTATGTGCTTACACAGATAATCGTTATACATGTATCTATTTTACCAGAAGTACAGATACCTTGTTTTTCTTTTTGGATAAATAATAATAATGTAACCCTACCAAATGTACCTGTCCCTCGCAGAGCTACATCAAACAGGCGGATATCAAATATGCAGACTGGACCCCAGGCACTATTTGCATGATTTTGCGTTGCAGTACTGCAGTTTTACCCCGGTCATTCATGTACATGTAACTCGGTAGCAGTACCAGTTGCGACTTTAACCAACAGCTGGAGAAACGCTAGCGGTTGTTGCCATCGGGCCTAACTTCTGTAACCCTACCTTGTGTGGGGAAGCGGCGTGATACTCACTTCCTTGTTGTTGGGAACTTTCGTTCTCCAACGAATCCTTGATCTGGTTGAACTCTGTGTCCACGTCCTCTGTTTCCCTGATCTTCATCAGAGCTTTCCTAGCGTCTTCTTCGCGCCCTTTGCTCAACAGCCAACGAGGACTCTCCGGCAAGAAGAAAAATCCTATAAACTGTATGACACTTGGAATACCAGCCAGACCAAGCATGTACCTGTGCAGACGAATCCATAGAAATTAGGTCATTTGTCAACCCTATACTAGATCTCGTGCTTCGTTCATGTTTGTATAACACCGGAACCTTTCGAGAGCATGTTTGTAAGATACGAATAATGTAAAATGTTTTTTTTTTTTTGACAATTAAGTTATTGCAACATGTATATGTAGACAATATCAGGTTGTCAAATGTCCGAAGCGATTTGCTCAAACAGGAAAACACGGAACCGTTGCATTATATGTGAACACATATTGAAACAAAATAGAAGTGATTTTTAATAAAAGCCGAAGGCAGCTGTTATATTGACTGCATCATTTACATCATGAAAAAGGATCATACACATTATGTGTATATATTCTGTTTGTTAAACATTACATATTTGTTTATGGACGTCGGTACTCTTTGAGAAGTATATTTTCATGCTTCATGGAAATACACTATTAAAATATGCAAATGTTTCACACTTATCCTAAGTGACATAGTTACCTCCATCCGTTTTCCTTGTCTGTGCTGAAAGCCCCGGCAATGATACTCGAGACGAGGATACCAATGGTGATGAAGAGCTGGTTGAGTGTGACCAGAGCTCCTCGGATGGTTGGTGGGGCCGCCTCAGCCACGTAAACGGGGACGGACATAGACGCGAACCCTGTCAGGAAGTACATAAACCATGTAATACACTACAGAACAATACTATAGGGCCTAGACCATGTACAAATAATACAGCACAGTCATAGACAATGTACTACACTACAGGACAATACTATAGGGCCTAGTCCATGTACAAATAATACAGCACAGTCATAGACAATGCAACATATTGTAATATAAATACAACACAACTGATGTAGGACATAACACAAAACGGTTCGCAAACAATGTTATTCAATGTAACATAATACCGTATAAATAATACGTTAACATACAGTAAAAGCAATGTCATACATTTGAAGAAGGTTTTATTTAAATTTCTCCTGTTTGTACTAGTAATTACATTTTGCCTTCTCTTCACAACATAAATCACATTGCCCGACCAGCCTGTCGTGAAAATAGAGAATTTCTCCTGTTTGTACTAGTCATTGAATGTTATAAGTAAACAATCTCCACTAAGGTGCATGTAGGTTTGAAACATATGTTATGTCCTGATGTGACTGACTTTCTGCTGTATGACACAATACCTTTGGTACAATGATAACGATATTACTAAATATGACCTATACGTCTATGGGGTCACCATCACATGTTTCTTACGTTAAAACAATATGTTCTATCATTTGATAACTATTTCCACATACTTGATATTGTACAATTTACGATAGTTGAAGACGTACATACTATGATTCATCAACCCTAAAAGGTTTTATGTTTTGCATTGACCGATGTGAAATCTAATAACTGTTTTACAGCTAAAGACCTTTGCCTAGTTTCGAAGAACCATGCAAATGGGCTTTGTTGTTTCATGGACGCGTAAAGTGACGCAATTACGTGTTGAAGTGAGCCTAAAATAATTACGTTACAGGTCACATTTTTGCTGAGAATTTACCTTATGAGATGAATAAGAATGTGGATTCGGGTTATGATTTTGCAGTTTGAGTCTATTAAAGGCTAACATTGCATCAATTGAATCTGTAATATAACATGCGAAAGGTAAATAGTCCATTGTTTACGTATTTCAATTGTGACGTCATAATATTTACATGACGTCATAGATGAATCGATACTAAAATATTCACCAAACTGTTAGAATTTTCGATAATTATACCCAAAATTTGTGAGTAACAGTGTATATTTAGTATACGTACACTCACCTATGCCTATCCCAACAACCAACCTCCCCGCGAACAACACTTCCTTATCCGGCGAGACCCCCATTACCACAGCCCCCAGCGTGAACACCACACATGACCACATAATTGTGATCTTCCGGCCAAACATGTCGGACGTAATCCCCGCTACCAGTGAGAAAACGGAGGCAGTTACTATGGTGCCGCTGACGATCAGTTGTTGCCATAGTGTTGACAAGGAATATACGTCCCGTATGAGAAGCATGGAACCGGAAATGATACCGGTGTCATAACCAAACAGGAAGCCACCGATAGTGGCAACACACGTCAAACATGTCACAAAGAACTGACGTGGTTCCTTGTCTCCGAGGATTAAACGTTTATCCTCCGTTTCCGCCATTTCCAACTTTTCGCCTGGCGCTTAAAGTTCGCATTTTACCGCAAGGTTCATCACGATGATCACACTGCACAACTTTGATCATAGTTCATTATCATATTGACGTCTATCTCATTGCGAGTAGTGTGACACACATACCTTAGACTATTTAAATAATATCTGTCGTGTTATTAGTACACTTATCTCAAACTGTTCAATATCGGTCACGCCTCGTGACCCACTGTGTCCTCAGGTAACCCGACTTCGTCAGCAGAATACGAACTATATACCAACAGCATACGGAGTACAAAATGTCGCTATATCCTTGTAAACTAAGACTTCTTGACGCACATTATTAAATCAATATTTCCACGTTCTATCGAGTAATTAACAGTGAGACTAATTTTTAAAAGCGACGAAGCTTGTCGAACAACACACGAAGTTAAAAAGCGGAGAATGTGTCGAATACACAGGTAAGAGCGATCCTCGTTCGTATACACATACATATTCAGCTCAGGACTATGTTTATACACATCTGTTACAGCGTATATACAATCTCTTTAATATAACCGATAACCTACACAACGGCTGTGCTATATAACTAGATGTTTTCATACACAGTATAGGAATAAAGAATACGTGTACAACCGCAAAAAAAAAATAAAAAAAAAATGAAAAAATAAAAAATGAAAAAAACTGTTCCTATGCATTTGAAAATTCTGTTTTGGCATGAGTAGCGCTTTGATAAATCATTCCTGTAAAGGAAGTCATACATTGCGAGATGTTTATTAACAGCTTTAATAAAAAAAGACCTGCAAAAATGCCAACGAAGGAAGAGGAAGATTCAAACCCATGGAAAACCGTTCATTTAATTGTCGCTCTAACCAAATGAACTACATGGTCAAGGGTAACATCCGGGTCCTGTCTCACTACAGGTATTTCCAAAAAATGAAACTAGAACATTGACTGGATTTCAAGATATGGACTGGACTGCACGGCCAATTTGTTAGTAACAATAACCTTGACCTTGACCTAAGAAGACTTTTAAATCCCTATTGCACATCTACACACATGTATCACAGTTTATCACCATGTCAAATTACAGGAAGACTAGTCTTTCGGATTCTGAGATAATCTCCGGAAACGAAAGTGTGGATTGACGGACTGACGGACTGACGGACGGACGGACATTACTATATGACACCCAAAACGGGGCCCTATTAAGAGGGAGGTTTCATACAGCATGAAATCTACATTGGGATTATTTAGTGTTTTGTCTGCAATTGGACAAATGTCCTTCTTGATATCAGTTTTCCGTATTATTTTCGGAATAATAGAATTTAATTTATACATTTGTGCCTAAATACCGAATTCACATATTGTCGGCCAATGTTTGATACAGACTGAACACCTAACTGTAAACAGTGCAATCAGTTAGATTGCATCACCTTGTTATAATATTCTTACCAAACTCAGTACAAAACAAAATCGATCGCAAAAATGGCCGGTTTCAGGGCCCACCCGTGCTAGTTTAAATATAAAATGCTTGGGAATCTACTTAGAACATGTTCGAACGATATGTCCAGACTTCCAGATGTTAGATAAAGATATTTATAGGTGACACTGAAACTCTTATTAAAACCTAGAAGAGCATAAAGACCTACATTGTACAATTCCGCAATCATCATCAGAATTAGTAATGAACAACCAACAACACTCCGTTTATGAAGACTGGTATCGTGATTAAAACTCCATTAAAATATATACCTTAAGCACGTGACACTAGATTCCTATTGCCCAGTTAAAAACGCCGTGGGAGTAAACGTCGACGAGAGACTAAAACAGGGACTATCATTGTTTTCAATTATGTGACATAAGGGTATTAGTGGTCACCGTTGTACCTACTGATCATGAACTGCTCGTCTCCATGGGATATACAGGGATGTCCATGTCTATTAAAGCATATGAGATATTCGGATTTACTAGCAATTTGTTTAAATCCCTTTCTTTAAGCAATATTCATTCGTTGAAATTAGGTAGAAGGCCAACAATGAATAGAGACGATTTTAAATAAAGTTTTAAAATCTGACTTTACCATGTCTAAGCAGGCATAGTTGCATTTCCAGGACAACAATGTCTGTTTGACATAACTCATTATTTACGGTATTATCAGCTCCATTGGTAAGCTGTAAAGCTTAAAGTAAGCACAGAGTTTGAATCTGAACTGCTGCTGGTCTGCAGGCTATCTATATGTACTGTGTCAACTCGGATATATATGTTTTTATGCCAGATAAGAATTGTGTTGTTAGCATACAGATTAACGAAGGAGCTGATAGGTATCTCCTAACAGACCTGTATAAACCTGTCACATCTATAACACTAGTCCTCGCCTACAACGCCCAATATATATAACCTACATACTGCTGTAGTTTAAAAACATTATTGGTGACACGCCTTTTAAACATCACCAACTGTTTACCAATGTGCTGAGGTACTTTTGCAAGACCAATTTAAATTCCCAAAGTACTGACTTTTGGTCATCATGTCTTTCTTTCAACTTAGCAAACGACTTTTAAGAGTGATCAATCATTAAACAATATCGATGACGTTTCCAATTACAACAAACGATTTATTTACATTTGATAAAGGATCTATATTGTAACTGTATTAACGCAAAGCAATATTTTCCTCTTGATTATTTCATTATTGTATTGTTTATTGTGTGAGTTTAGAAAATGTTTATCTTGACTGATCATAGGCCACATTTTATCAACCTATTTGCGACTAATAGAAAAGATAAGTCGAACATGTGTAACTACGATAATTAAGGTAAGAAAACATGTGGAGAAAGACTAAGTGCTAGTAATGGTGGTATATCGTCAAATTTTGGAAACATAACATATTAAGATTTAAGTAATAATGCACGTATTTGACAACAAATAATTATGGTAAACGGAACATGTTTGACAAAAACATGTACGGTCCATCGAACGTGTTTGACAAAAAACATGTTTGGTCCATCAAACGTGTTTCACAAAAGCATGTTTGGTCCATCGAACGTGTTTGACAAAAACATGTATGGTCAATCGAACGTATTTGACAAAAACATGTATGGTCCATCGAACGTGTTTGACAAAAACGTCTAAGGTCCATCGAACGTGTTTCACAAAAACATGTATGGTCCATCGAACGTGTTTGACAAAAACATGTTTGGTCCATCGAACGTGTTTCACAAAAAACATGTATAGTCCATCGAACTGATTGAAAAACACATGTATGGTCCATCGAACTGATTGAAAAAAACATGTATGGTCCATCGAACGTGTTGGGCAAAAACACGTACGGTCCATCGAACGTGTTTGACAACAAATAGATACGGTCCAGTGAATGTGTTTGACAACATATATATATGGTTCACTGAACTTGTTTGACAATATATGCATACGGTTCGTTGAACGTGTTTGACAACAAATAGATACGGTCCATTGAACGTGTTTGACAACAAATAGATACGGTCCATTGAACGTGTTTGACAACAAATAGATACGGTCCATTGAACTGTTTTGACGGTCCTGAGAGATTGTACACATTTGATTACAAGATAATGACCATAAGCAATATTATTTAGAAAGTGTTTAGGTGATAAGAAAGGCTGCTTATGGAGAACAGCTGATGGCTTATACATAAATATGTATTCATAGAAATAGATTTTTTTGTGAAATTCGGCGACATGTAATTATTTTTGGTGTTAATTTTGCCAACTATTAGAAATTTTATAATAAGAACGATCAATAGAGATGAGGTTTTGTTAACTCTAACATATATGTCATTTTACTAACATAGACGACGAATTGAATTAAAGAATGTAAACTGACCAATAGAGATTGTTAATAAGATAAAAGGGATGTTAAAGGAATAATAGAGATGTGTAATAATAATAGATATGGCATGTGATCATACTATGGGATGGCTTATAGATAAGGTATATTAAAAATGTGATGACTGAGAGAGATTATACAGCAATAATGTTAGATTACTAATAAATATGTTCGTATTGCAATGGTATGCCTGATGACAAAAATAAGGAATGACAAATAAAGATAGTAGATTGAGAATCTAACAGTCGTATTAAGAATATTGGATGTTTATATATTAATAAGGGTAGAAATAGTATAGGAAGAGTTTATCACTATTAGATATGATTAGAATAGAAATATTACATTAATAACGTTGGATACTAATAGATATATTAAGCTAAGAATGTTAAATGACTAACAGAGATGCTCTTTAATTCATAATTTGGAATATTGATTAATTATGTATTAAGAGTCAAATTGGGAATAAGTATTAAATAAATTAAAGAGATGGCATATCTACATTTTTGGAATATGGGTTTATTAAGCTTTAGAGTCGAGATGGTAAAATAACAATGTCGAATAAGAATTGAAATTGTAAAATAACATTGTTAAATGAATTATAGAAATGTACATGATGACTGAAAGGGATTGTATAATGCGGTAAGGGGCTGCAAAGGCAGCACATGGTCATATGCAGGTTTAATGAAATTTTGCAGCGGGGAATTCAACTGATTCGAAAAATAATACTCAGGATTTGATGTCATACACGGGTGAGTTTCTCTTGTCTCCAAAGAAGATGATGTTTTGTCTCTTATACAATTTTGTTTAAATAGCAAATTTCAAAACTTCAATTATTTATATGAAAAGTAATCTTGAGTCTAATTTATTCGTATTTAATTCATAAAATCTCACATACACTCACCATTATGATATTAATATAGATAGGGATACGCTATATCAATACCACTATCTAGTGGTATATACAAGACAGATACAAACGATCTTATATACAACCTGTTATATGTGAGATTACACTAATAGTAACAGTGCAACATCTGTAAAGAAACCGTCTTTGAGTCGAACTCTGTTTTAAGCAACTACCATGGCAAACGGCAATGTCGCATAAATAAAACCACGAAAGTATAACTTACCTATGCCCATTCCGACGATGAGGCGGCCGACCAATAGGACAATTTTGTCCTGGGACACTGCCATGACAATAGCTCCGATAGTGAAGACGAAGCTAGCCAACATAACGACAACCTTACGTCCGAAGGCATCCGTCAGAATCCCTGCCACCAGGGCAAAGAAGGCGGCGGCCCCTATGGTGGCACTGACAATGGCCTCCTTCCATACCGTCGACAGGGAAAACACGTCTCCAATCAAGAGCAAAGCTCCGGATACAATACCAGTGTCATATCCAAAGAGGAAACCACCAATTGTCGCAAAGCACGTGAGAAACACGACATAAAATTTGCTTGCACCTTCTGAATCGTCCTTGCCCATGATGTCTGGCTTTATTGCACTGAGTAATGGGGTTAAATCGTGTAGGTGCTTATTACAGATTAGGTAGTATCTTTGTATAAGGCGAGAAATCCGAACAAGGTCCAAATCGACAGATAAAATATGAAATATGTAATCACAATATATCACTGCGACGAAATGAACTGCTGGACTCACGCGCACGAAAACTTATGGATATAACATCTACAAGTTCCCGTCTTCGGAGATGCCGTCGGCCAATGCTGGAGTCGGAGTTCGTGTCAGTGTAAGGTGTATTTATATATGTCATCAAACGCCTCTCTTCTTATCAGAGGAATTTCTCTGGTCGGGGGAGCACTTGGATCTGTTGACGGACAACTCCGGTATTCGGATGGTCTAGTGAAAGGTTACCTAGCATGGACCCCAAGATTTGGAATTGTCATACACAGACTATCAGGTCTGAATATGGCTACTTCCTGAATCGGTTATAATAAACTTAAAATGAATGACAAAGATTTAGCAGCAAAAGTTTATTGGTTAGTATTCTTTTCAAAATGGATTATGAATTGATCTGAAATGATTTGCTGGACGAGCGTAGTTTCAGATAAGATACAATAGAGAAACTAGACGTCTGTACCCGAAGTGTAAACACATCACGTGCTCGTCGTACATACAGGCTAGTCAAGATGGTTGTTATCGTACTTCTGTTTGTACAAAGATAGTATAAGTCTGCAATGCTTGATCTATCAAAATATCGGTGTTAGTAATTATAAAACTAACTTTCACTGATATTTTAGCCGAATTTTAAGCAAACAAGAGTATAAATTCGTGACATACTCAATGCACTTACCAGCATATTTGTAAGCGAAATTATTACTTCTACCAAAATTAAATTCTAAACGAATGAAGATGAAATGGATCACAATTTGAATGGAACGACAACTTAATGCATGTTTCTAAAGGATGCATTAACGCCACAAGTCTATGTCCTTACATCGAAGAGCTAGAGACATTTCAGAAATGTAGTGAACATGTCTAAATTGGACAGCAAGCAGCTTAGATTATAACTGAGACATAATACACTGAATATATTGTATAATACCTACATATACATTGAAGGATTGCGCAATACACGCTTTGCTTAATTACATAACACACATTCTAAAGTAATGTTCGGACAAGAAGGTTGAGAACTAACTAGGTTCCAATGGACGACGTATACTGAAGTCCTCATTGATTGGCTAAACTGCTGACCAATGCAAATGTGTCAAACCCAGGGTATCGTTTGGAGCTGATAAAAAGATGCACGTCAATACGAATAGCGATATATCTAGGGACAGTTGACCCCGCACTGTCGGAATCTTTGCTAGGTAGACTTCAGGACAAAGACTAATGTATGGGCCGGGATAGATTGTGTCATGAGCGTTTTCACTGGAATTTCGTCGGAACCAATTTAACACCATATCTTTTTATGTTTATCTAAAATTCAAAAATGTTTCTGTTACTTAAGAATACAAAAAGTATTAACGTTTTTCTTGACTTTATAACTTATTATCTAATATCTTCGACACCATTTAAGAAAACACCTTGTTTATCATAAATAAGTTATCTGAACACGACATGTGTCTGACATTTGTTATTGATTTTCGGTACCTGCTGACATTGTCTGCTCTGTGTTCTCCTTTTTTCCATGTTTCGCATGACTCAGCTAACGTTTATATGGATTTTGTTCACCGTGTAACCCTGTGTGGTGTGACGTCAATAGATAAATAAAAAAAAACTTTTTCACATTGGCTTTCATTTGCTCATATAACATTTGATATAACGGTTCCTTTGTGTTTTGTTTTGATGAAACTATTTGACTTCTACTAAATTCGTCAGCAGCATTAAAGCTCGTCACTGTGGTATCTTCAAAACCCGAGAGTAAATGCTCTCGTTATACTTTTGTGCATATCTTCTCTGCAGGGTAGATGTGTGATGTCGTGAGTGGTACCATTACATTCAGGATATGACACTGAGCAAGAATGAGACTACTTACTTAATAACACAGATCTCGCTTTTCCGATTGTCTCTTAATTTCTTCAAAACTTGCAATTGGTAAATATTAACCAAATTACCCTATTTTACGTAGATACAGCACTGATCGGTGAAGTGCTCCCGCAGTCCATATGAGCCTTTGAAATTGATCCAAATATGGCCATGCATTTGATAAATAACTATAGCACACTGGACATTATGTTTCATTAGAAGAGATTACAAACCAGTCGTGTTGTGCTTTTACTAATACTAGATGTTTTATTTTTGAATTTATCCAGTGTAACACTGGTTTTATCTTGTGTCTTGACACTTTGTGTGGTTTTCTCTACATTCAAGATATCGTGTCTAAAAATAAACCAGAACAATTTGTTTCGATTAATGCAAGGTTTCATGTAGAATAGCGAACTAATATCGACCTGTGGTACGTAAACCTTTTATCAAGCTCGCGTCACTTTAGTTGTGTAAGAATTTACTGTGGCAAAACATGATAAATCTAGAACTGCGATAACATAATGGACCGTGCGTGTCAACTTATTTTGGTCTTGATAAAAACAAAACGTGCTGTGCTTTAACGCAAATGCAAGGGCGTTTGTAAACAAGAATATAATTTATGACAGAACTTTGGAAGAAAACAAAACCAATCATTGGTTAGAATAGATTAGCCCGACTTACTCATTAACTGGCATTTGACAAGGTGTTTTGTTACAGTTAAAAGTACATCACTGTTTTTTGGGGGGTCTAATCTGTATCAGTACAGAAATGTACAGTCAATGCAACATTTTTTTAAGTCGTTAGGTTCCACCTCAAAGAATATCAAGTATACATATTACATAGATACCTAGGTTAATTCTGACTAGTTCTTGCATTAAAGGATTTATGTAGAATCTCTCAACAATTGCACTTCTAGTGGTATATAGACTGACTACCAGCCCCTAAGCTTTTATGAAAAGTTTCTCAATTGCTTTTTGCTACTAGCTTATCTCCCCCTAGTTTAGTCAAAAGTGCAGAAAGGTCAAACCCATATTACATTACTGAGATCAAGCTGATTTTATTCGGTTATTAAGATGTGGTTGGGATGTGACCAGGGGCAGTTTTATTACCCTTGGTTCACAGGTGGTTGTTGGAGTTGGGGAATCGGGCAGGAAGGGGTTCTTTTAGCTGTGTTAATGATCAAAATTGTTAGCGTTAAATGTTTGTTTTTTAAATAATTCAATATTCTAGAGATGAGGGCTAGTCTAAGTGGAATTTTACATTTTGTATGGTCTCTTAAACTACTATTTTAACGTGTATTGTTCATGTATTCGCTGAGTAGTGTTTACATATTGAATGAGTTCTCTCTCAGTGACATCAGCTTATATATTACTGTGAAATAAGGTCTCTTCGTGGGGCCCAAACTTCGTGGTTTCCCGATGTTTGTATATTTTAGATTTATCATAATCAATTTTACATTTTTTATTTTCAAAGCATTCATGCCACATCATGATATTCATATTTCAATGATGTAAATAGATGCTGATAGAACATTCTAAATAGATATTGTATTAATATGATTAAAACTAAGAGGGACCTTAGAAATTAGGTCGCTATAGCAAAAAACCTTTATCATTGGGGTGTTTTTTCTGATGCATTGTTTGTCTATGATCCAAACACCGTCCAACCACGTTCTTTTATATACAAAGAGGAACTATATTTATAGAGAAATTTAAGGGATTTGCGACACGGTTTTTTGGTTTTTTAAAAATAGTGTTCAGTGATCATTTTTCTAACACAAGTTGAGATTTTGAGCAATTACGATGACCCTTGCGTTCCTCTCCCAAACAGAGAATGGAATTGAGGTTGCCGTAAGTGTTAGATTAATCATGGCTATCATTTGAGTTACCTAACCGCCGAGTCGAGGGCCATAAAGGTATCCAGTGTTTATTTGACCAGAGTGATAACAGTAAGTGCATGGAAGTGAAAACTGTGAATATACTTTATGTGGAAGTTTCATGATCCTGTTACATACCAAACACGTAACATTAACGGAACAACTGTGACATACCAAACACGTAACATTTACAGAACAACTGTTACATACCAAACACGTAACATTAACAGAACAACTGTGACATACCAAACACGTAACATTTACAGAACAACTGTTACATACCAAACACGTAACATTAACGGAACAATGCCCCTTGATGACGTTGATGTTGGTGAAAAGCGACATAAAAAACAACACAAAGTATGTAGAATCATATCAGTTTAGAGTCCGCATTACCTCGTGTGAAAAACAAAACATGGCGACAGACCAGGGAGCATCATCATGTCCACCACTTGACTAAAATAGAAGAGATCATGTCTTGGCTGCTATCTAACGATTCCTATTTTGAGGTGAGCCCGTTGTTTCCGGGATGCTTGAGAACCCATTGTCACACCGGTTATTGGTCCCGTGTCAATCACCGGGACTACCAATGTGTTTACAGCTGTCTCTCCTTATAGCGGGACAAACTTAGCCGACGTTGTTCGATATATCGATAACACAACACACTGAAATATCAAGTCTCAATATGTACCAGAATTTGCACTATACAATAAACAAAGTAAGCATGTACAATATCCCGACACATCTGCATATCATCTGTTTAAATTTTAGTTAGGAGATTTTTCATTTGAGCCCTTTCCCTCCTATGCGACGATCACATGGTCAATTTTAAGTGAAATATTATTGGAAGATAAAGTCCCCTCTGTCAGACGACCCTTGTTTTTTTTATTTGAGCCTTTCCCCACCGTGTGAGGATCATAAGATTAATTTTAAGTGTAATAATATTGGGAAACGAAGTCCTCTATCTCCTGCGCCTGACTTGAGCTAAGTACATGACAAACCATGTTGTTGTCGTCGTTAATACCGGCATGTTTAATCAGATTGCGCTTATCAGCAATGGATTGTTTTATATTGTTTCCTAATGCATATGGCTATGATAAGTATTGCTCAAATATTTGTTACCGTAATTGTAACTATTGTGTTATAGACCTACTCTAAAATATTGATAATAACCCACGGCTTAATTCATTTTCAAAAAGGAATCGCATACTTATTTTCAAAGACAACCTATTTTCAAAGCAGTCGTATTTTTCAAATCATTTTATCAGACGTCTGCGATCGTCAGACTTACGACAGCTCACAGTTTGAGAGTTAGGGATAACCATCGATGAAACCCAAGGGAAATATAAGTATAAAATTTAATCTTGCTTGTAACAAGCATTTTCATTGGCTTAAAAATTTATGTTATCAGCTCACAACGTAAAAAAATGACGTCGCCGTTTGTAACGTCGCTTTTGATTGGCTGATACTGCAGCGCAAAAATTTCTAAGAAAAAAGAGTCCATCAATAAAAGTGGATTTCCACAGGGATTGTGTATAGTAAATTAAATTATATAATAACTTGAATATATTTTTCATGTTATGGAGCTATAACACAAAAAACCGGAGTGTACTCTCATCATGGTTTATTTAGAGTACACTCCGTTTTTTTGTGTTATGGAGCTATAACACAAACAAGAGGCCCAATGGGCCTGCATCGCCCACCTGGTATTAATCTCACACTTGTAATCTTAAAAGTGGACTAAAATACAGCTAGAGGCAGAATATCAGTGTTTGATTCATAAGAACCTATTAAAGATTTAAACATATGACGCCTGTGACCTTGAATGTCGA
>JAUMHH010072322.1:0-22689 GCA_032359455.1 Chlamys rubida
TCCTCGTTAGTGTTCCACATCCGGTCGTTGTCACACTGCCGGTCCTCGTTAGTGTTCCACATCCGGTCGTTGTCACAATGCCGGTTCTCGCTTTGAGGACGTGCCTTTAACCGACTTTGACCTAAATTTACATGTTTGGTGTCTTCAATGAAGCAGTAGACGCTTATTCTTCGGGAACACCTGGTCTTGATTTCCTTTCAATTTTTCAATGGTCTTTGTGTAAAACTTTGCGTTGTTCACACTTTTTTTTCTAGTTAATTGATTTTTAGTTCGAATAATGTTTTTTTGACACTTTTTCCTCCAATAGTTTTTTTTATTCGGCCTGTAGACTGATATTCAACAGTGAAGAATAATCTATCGATTTCTTTCTAATTAGTCTTGAAACAGTTATGCATTTTCAGACTATAATGTGAAGTGCAATCATTGATGACCTTCCGCCAAACACAGAGCACAATACGTTGACAGAATATTAAAGTTGTTTTGAATTCTATTTTTCATACTCATATGTTTGCTATAATGGCTACCGTTTTTTTTCTTTGGATTCCTATATACAAAATTGATGGAAATGAATACCGTTTTTAATGATTAACTCCGGTAATGTTCCTATAGTACTTGTAATTTCACCACATGATGTAATTCAATGGACAGCTGTCACGGAAAGGATTATTTTCCAGTTATCGAGAAAAGTGAAAATTTGTAGCAAATTGCACACCAGCACAAAAAGGTAGAATTTGGAATAAAATCCAAAGGATAACTGAAATAACCGCCTAATCCTTACAGAAGTACAATGAACAGGAGACAATTGTGTCCTTCCAAGATGGCAGACATTCCGAATTGACGATCTGTGTTGAAAAATTAAAGTACAGATTGCAGCTATACTTACGTCATTTGCGAGCCTTCAACTTTAAACTTTGTTTCAGCACCACATTTCTGTGCTTATTACGTTTTATCTACTCAGACAAATTTCAAAGAAATCGAATCAAACGTACGAGGACCCTGTTTTAATGGGAAGTCTGCAGCAGTCCAATGAGAAGTAGTCAAGGCGATTGTTGTGTATGCCAGGTTTTATGGAGCATACAAATTAAAACTAACAAAGAGAGGCATCTTTTAATATTCATAGTTTATTGGTATCATTCAAATTATCAACAAAGTATTTACATGGAGGATCACAGACCAGCTGATAAGGTATTTTGTACAAAAACTTGGCACATTTGAAAATTTACCTGTAGCCAGGTGTGACGAACCTCGCAAGCTTGACGGATAATAAGGAGTGAACGCCAAGCTAACGAAGCTCCACACACCCGGCAGGTGTATATACACAATGGGGGAATAGTTCTCACAATGGTATGATGCATGTCATTATGGCTAATATAAATAATAAATAAACTTGATCATACTTCTATAGTCCATACTTCTTCATTTCTCTTGTTCTTGTCTCACTTTCTTCCTTTTATCTCTCTATCTTCTCTCTCCTCTTTTCTTCCTGCATCACACTCTTGCTTTCACTCATATAAACTTAAGTTTACATACATTTTAGAGAAAATACTATTCATTCAAAAACAAACAAAAAAACTTCAATCAAATGAACTATTTCAATAATGAAGTATTTTATCATTTCATATGATTTTTTTAAAGGCTTAAATGAAGCCCTTCATAAACATAACTTGATGATGTAACATTTGATTTTAAACAAATGATTATTTCATTAAGAACTAAACACGGGTCATAAATAGTTTTATACTTCAACAATTATTAATAGTACTCCAATGCTAATGTATGTTGTTCAAATTTTAAAATTCCATATGAAGATTAAAATGGATTTAAATTGAATAAAATCGTTAAGATAATAAGCCCCACAGGTATTTTGGCAGTCCTCACTGCATTTTTAAGGGTTTAATTTGTCTCGTGCTGGCCTGAGTTTTTGAACATTTGCCCATCTTTTGAAAAATCTGTCACGGTTCTTAACCAACCTAAACAATGCGGCTCAAAAATTTAACCTTCTATGGAAATACTGATAGAATCGCTGAACATGTTACATATCGCTGATTTTGAATAGCTTGACAAATCTACTATCAGTGACTCACTCGTACAGATCTTAAATCGGGGTATTTAATCTTGTTGATTCTTAAAAAAAATTCCAACTATTTCATAACCTGAAAACCCTCAGACAGGAATATACATATTAGTTATGTCTTTGCTTCACAAACCAAGCATAGAAATGTCATGACAGACCATACTTGGTGTTGTTAGCAAATACAGCCAATATACTACATCATGTACACACTTGTTCAGCACAGAACCCCGATCTACCGTCACAGAAATACTGAATGCTAGATCATTAAAATCAACATTATATTCACTTTTTCTTGAAAGTCTGCATAAGCTGTAGTTTAGTAGTGATAAAAGTGTTTTTAGATTGGAATGTAGCTTCTCTCTAGGTCTGATAGTTATAGATCTATCACCGACTAATAGACAGTAAGGTATCCCAACATCGACAGCACTACATAGTGTTTTACACCGTTTCATTACCAACGACTTCAAATTATTTTAAAATGCTATTTTAAAGTGAGTACACACCAAAAAATAAAATGATGGGCTTGAATCAAAATTTGTTTTCCATTATCCAATCAGAATTCAAAATTATGCACAAACATGCTAGTACCTTATAATTTGAGGTTCTTATTGAAAAATCTAGATAATGTATTTTGGGACATTTTATGACAAGTTGTATGACTAATCGGAGACCACTGTGCCGTGTGTACATGACTGGTTTATAAGTTACGACATACAAGTGAAGATTACCTACATAATCTATACAAAAATATAGCACCACATCAACATCGTGTTCTATATGTATCAGTATTGCACATAAAACCCTAATTAACAGGTGTGAACAGGTGTGAACAGGTGTAAACACCACTTAACACTCACAACTTGTTCCTACTTTATACAACCCAACATATAGGCCTAGGTGTCTCTAATGTTCTCAAATTACCGTATTTAACTCGTTAGAGCCCTTGGGATTTAGTCCTTATGTTGAAATTAGTACGAAACTTACTCTTAAACATTACAGTAAATGTGACTATTACATGTTTGTTTCGGGTTATATAATGTACCGGTACCATCTAGTGAATCAGGTGATCTAGTGGTGGACATAACACCAGTAGCGATAGTGGGCTATCTATAGTTAAATACGGTAACACCAGAAGTAACAAGGAAACAACAACAGTTTTCTGACAAAGCACCCACTAAAAATATCCTTCTGGAAAAACATTTGATAACATTCCCATCTATAGTATGAGCGTAAATGAAGAAAGATATTTTAAAAACACTCAATTTGAGCTACCATCAACATGAACACATTTTCAAATGATTTCACATCATTGAAATGCTGAATGCTACGAAATGGAGGCAGACCTAACTTGTCTTAATGATAACACGATGTAGTTTAGTCTGAAAGATGAAAATATGTAACATAGTTTTCTTAAATCAATTTTCACAATAACAATAACTATATATGTTAATGCAAAACAAATGTCACTTGTTGCTTAAGAACGTATATAAGTCTATTGCTTAATATCAACAAAGGTCAAAGGTTAAACCTCAAAGTTCAAAGGTTATAGTTCAATCCTTATGGCGAAATATACACCATACTCCACAAATCATAATGACAACAAAGAATTATTAACAATACAAAATTTTGCATGGCTTCAACAAAATGAATTCCTTGTTCAGACACAGATGTTGATAGTACTGAATGTAAATAGACAATAATGTATACTTCCAATTCAATGTCCAGGTTCCATCTCCCTGTACATTATCTCTACTGAATGAATAAGGAACTATTTACTCTTAACCCTTTCACCACTGTAGACCATAATGGACTCATCCAGATCAAAGCATGGAAGAGTTTACTAAAGTTACATAGGGGTGAAAGGGTTAAAGTAACACAAACGACACACAAGTCACACATTGTAATGTTAGACATTAAAACATGCAAAGTATTGTTGCATTTTTTAAATAATTTCAAAAGCTTTGAATGGCCATGTTTGTTATACATATCATGGTTGCCAATAAAACTGTCCCCACATCTGTAAAACATATGGAAGACATTTTCTTAATTTCTACAGATCATGCAATTCTAAAAGGTCAAAAATATTTCCGAAAACTTTAATTTTATGGACATCATAATCTGAAACAAGTTCAACTTGTTTCATATTTCAGCATATTGGTCTCAATGAATGGCTTAGGAAAATATAAATATGATTGTATCAAAAATCTCCATTCAATACTGGAATGCTTAAAATGTGTGCAGCATCAGGTTGGGAAAACAGTAATGTCAACCACTGACAATTTACACAAAAACATCTTGCAATTTGTTCATCAGTATTACCAATCACAGATATTTAGCATTGCAACCCAACTTCACAAAAGCCAGATAAACAAGGCTATGGTCTGGTGGTAAGCGTGGTTAACACTACTCCTCTCCAAACTCTCACGAAAACTCTCATAGGGCGTTTTTTATTGTCAGGATTTCATCCTGCGAAAATTCCAAATTATTTGTTTTTCACCTTTCGAAATTTTCATTGTTTTTTGCGAAATCTTGTTATTGTTATTTACGTATTTCAGAATAAAAATTCAAATGGAAACATTTTATTCCATTCGAAAACATGGTTTGGTTTTTAATCCCTTAACAGAAATATTAATTCATTTTAAATCAGGATCTCATATCTGCCAAAGAGTTCATTTGTAAACGTAGTCAATGCTATTGTAAGGTTTCCAAAGAGGAAGATTTCTTTGTCACAAGGGCTGTTAAATCTTACACATTACACTCTCATCTACTGGCACTTTTGGTAAAAGTTTGAACTATTCTGGCATTTAGGATTGATATCCAGAATTCAAAAGCTGTAACTTCTGTATTGTTCCATCATAGCTTCTTCTTAGCACTAAAAACTGTTTCATATTCCAATGGCCCATCAGTATACTGTCAAAAGATCTATTTTGAAAAGCTTTGTTTGATGTTGTAGTTCATGCCTACTGCTTCTGATACTTCATCGTCATGGATACTAAAGCTGCTAAGCAGGTTCCAATGCTTCAATCAGGTTACGAAAAGGCTGCTATTCCTGTTTGACAGTCACTAGTCAGCTGTTAAGGTTTCTGTAGAACCTGGCGAACTATTTCACTGCTAGGCAAGTTTCTTTGGCAACTGTCAAGTGTTTATACACAGGAAACGAAAGCCTGGATGGCTACAGTTGCTACCTCTCATCGGACTAGAAGAAACCAACTCTGTCTCTTGTGCTTGCCCTGTCGTCACCGAGGGAAAACAGCAAACAACAGGTTTCCAGCAGGTGGGTGGTCACCAAGGGAAAACTTCAAACAGCAGGTCTCCAACTCCTATCTTTTCAGGTCAATTGCTAGGCACCAGGCAGCCACAAAGGGTTGATTTAGGGATGTTGTGTCCCTCACATTTCCCAAAAGGTACTTAGGGTTGGCTTAAAGGAGCTGTGTCCCTCAGATCTGCACAAAGGTGCACAAAAGGATTGTTAAAGGACTTGGAGTCCCTCTAACTAGCAAGACCTTGCAGGGGTACAAAGGGTTTTTAAGGGACTTAGAGTCCCTCAAACTTGCCAGACCTTATCACCTTCATCATCTGATGAATCTTCCTTATCCTGCAAAAACAAAACACACACGTTAAAAAGAGAATCAATCGAAAAAATTAAAACCTTCTTTAATTGCAAAAGTACTTTACAATGCAAAACACCTCATAGATCCTTGAATAAAAATAGTTGAAATATTTCGACTGAGTTTTGTTGAAGAAATAAATACTTGCTCAATTCCTGAATATTATCTTTTAAAAACTGATATTTTGATAGCCTAATCAAAGTATGAGACTATTTATCTATAACCAGTTAAGCAGTGATAAATATATGCAAACTTACCTCAGACTTGTTATCAGGCAGGACCAAGGAGTCCATCAAATGCTCGCAGTCCAGTGAAAATTTTCTGCCTGTTTCTAAGGCACTTGTACTGCCTGAAATCGAAATAGATTCATATGAAAATGTTCTTGTTCACCGTTTTCAACACAAATGATAAATATTGGTTGATAAAAACTTGGTTAAAATCAATGGTTCTTATCAATATCAATTAATAAATAATTTTTGAGAGCTTCTAACAAAATGTTATACTGATGTACCGGTATTAAAAACTTCATTACAATATGTTACCTGTTTTGAAATGACGGGTCATGGGAAAATCCCGATAACTGTTGGTGTCTGACTGGCTACCCTGGCGTGGGAGTGTTCCCGTGGCGATAAGAGAGGGGCGTGGCGAATGAAGTGGTGTACAGTAATTTAGGGTATGTACACTGCTACTTCGTGTCATGGGTGCTCGCTGAAACACTCGAATCATAGCATCCTTCTCAGCAAGTTGAGTCTGCAAGGATTTCACCCTGATGAGAGAAAAACATTATTTAATTAAAAAGGCACCCTTATAATGATCCTTTTTTATCAACTTTTAAATAAATAGACAGAACTTCAATAATAAAGCTAAAAAAGTTCACTTCAAACATCCTTATTGTAAATCCCAGTGCACAATGAAGCAAAATCTGTGTCCTTCAGGAGAAACTTTTCAAAAATCTTAAAACTCTCCGAATGAATAATTTCTTAAGTAAATAAATTCCTCATACAGTTGACTTACTTTGACTCGAGTTCAGTGATCTGTGACCGGAATACTTCTTCTACAGGGCCCACCTTGGGTGGAACATGTAGTCTTTCCAAGTCAAACGACCACTGGTCTTGGAGTTCAGGGTTCTGCAGGGTGAGCTGACGCATGTTCTCCTCCAGGTATTTCTGCTCCCACTGAAACATAAAGGATGAAGGTTAGTACAACTGTGTCTACCTTAATTGTAACGCGTTATTGCAAGTTCTCAAAAACTTTCCAAGAAGTTGATTTATCATGGAAAACAGTTAAATGCAGCATATATGTGTTAATGCAATTTCAGTTTAAAGATTTAAGTAATGAATTGCCAAAAAAGATCTAGTGATTAGATAATATATGCTATTTAACACATTATACAGCGACTATGTTTTAGTTATCTCCCCTAGTTATCAGGTAATGAGTGTTATCAATGCTGATCATTCTATCTTTTACATGTGTCATCACTTTATGAATATTTTCATTCATTAAAAAAATATAATTGTTTATTTTATAACTTTTAGGAATGCCGGGTCCATAAGTCACAGAATTCAGCCTAAACATCTCACTTTATATTCACCTTAACAACTTCTGTTTCTAGTTGCAAAATCTTTGCTTCTTTCTCGTTGAGAAGTCGCTGTAGGGAGTAGATATTGTTTAAGTCTGAGGCCGTCTCCTTTCCAGCTTCTGTCTTTGGTAATGCACCACTCTGTCAAAACAAGTTTTAAATCATTCAATTGATCATATGTGAGACGTAATTTTATGTTAGAATATGTCATCAATGTGGAAAATTGGAAAACTAGTTTTGATTACACTTGACTTGTTAGCCTTCATTACCTGTTCTTGTGCCTTGACGAGTTTCTTCTCCAGATTCGTCCTCAGCTTCGTCTCCATCTGTTCCCGCTTCTCACATGTTGATTGTAGTAACGAAAAAGCTCGCTGTAACTGGTCAAGTCGCTCCATCTGGACTTGCTTCACACAACACTGAAACATTACAGAAGGAAGTAAATTACACACTGAATATTTATCTATGGTTAGGTTAAATAGATTCAATATTGTGAAAATGTGAAGAGTTTGCTTAGGACCGTCTTCAAATTTCCAGGTGTTGCACTGACTTGCATTCTCTGAACCTCTGGAATAGCTAACTGTGTACCTTGTATCATCCACAAGACAGTGACCTCAATTTTCCTCATGACATTCCCAGGGGGCAGAGAATGTAAGAGAGTGTAATACCTAGAATGTTAGGGATGGCTTTGGACGAGATGTCCCACTGGCTACAAAGGTTGGACGTTATTCAGTGGCTTACCTCCTTCTCCAGCCGCACAACATTAGACTGAGCATTGGTTAGTGCACCATCTAAGATATCCAACTGGTCAGTCTGTCCTTGGACAGCTGTCCGGAGTGTCGCTACCTCAAGCTCAAAACGGTCACGCTGATTTTGAAGTTCTTTGTCTGTGGACAGAAAGGTCAAGGTTAAAACTGAGATAAAATATAGAACTATCAAGGATATTTATTTTATCAACATTTTCCTACAAACAACTCTGAAAGTATGCCTGGTGATAATTTGAGAAATGAAAGAATTTTGTGTAAGTATATTTCCATATGTCCGAGTCAAACTGAATGTTATAGTTTCGCTAACATTTCACGAGAACTTACTTTTTGCCAGCAGGGCGGATGTTCCTTCATCTCTCTGTGCTCCTAGACTGGGCTGAACAAATAAATTAAGACTTGTTGAACATATTGTAATCATGCAAACTAGATCTAATTCAATATTGATATCATTATAAAATTTAAAATATTACTGTCAATTTCATGTTTATATTTTTTAAGTTTCATTGTTGTCAGTTTTAAATATTTCAATAAACATTCATCAAACATTAATTATTTCATTAAAACTATAATTTAAATTTCTTTGATCCCATTGATGAATTTTATTTCTTTATATTTTCTTGAAGAGTTCATTTAATTTTGAATAAATGACACTTACCTCACTATCAGAACCCTGACTAGATTTGTCTAATTTGTCTGTAAATAAGAAAAGTTAAACATTAATTCATGAATGGGTCTAAATTACATTTAACCATATTTGGGTATACACACAAATAAATATATCAATCACACCTGAAATAGCTATCGGAAATGTTTACCTGTACACAATAACAATGACAGACTTGTTGACAGTGTTTACAACGACATCAAACACTATACCATTGACTCACTCAGAAAAAATGTCCTAAACCGTTCTTAAGAATTTGGGGTAAATACTATATGTATACATATACATAGTACAGCTGTTATTATATAAAAGTTCAAAGGTTTTAGTAGTTTGTTCCATATTTGTATTACCGGGTACATTCAGTCGGAAAAATAAAATGATCACTGATCAAGAATTGAATTACAGATAAATTTCCTTAAATAAACGTGTAATGAGGTATGACGATTTGAAGACCTCCATCTTATTATTAACAAGTTGGTCTAAAAATAAATCCTTTTACAATGCGATGTTAAAAAAATCAGTTCAAAGAATGTGTTTCCGATGTCCCATTAACAGATGAAGGTTTAATGGTGTATAAAAAACATCTGCCACTAACCTCACAGCAGAATACACTTCTTTACAAAACTGGGTACAAAAGAAAAGCAATTTATTCTTTTTGAAGGTTTTTACCGAGAACCCGGACTCTGTTCTACATTCCATGTAGCGGTGTTTTTCAAAGGCTAAAATCCTTATCACAAGTTGGCCATGTTATTACACAAAAGAGCCTAACGATTATAGAGCGGAGAATGGAGTAACCGTAGACAACAAAAAGGTGGTTGAGCCGATCCTTGCCACGTGTTCGACCAAGTGTGACAGACATAATACACCAGACATTCCTCTCTAAGCAATTCAATGTCCTGTTACTCTAGCTAATTCATAATATCCTATACAAATAAATTCCTCCTTTTAAATTTCATTTCCTTTCCTTCCTATTTTGTAAAATTTCATTTCTGTTCTGTCCGATTTTGTTCTGATCTATTTTTTAACTCATTTTAACACTAGAAAGTGGAATCAAACACGTGGTTGAAATAAAAACATGCCTTGATGTAAACTTATTTGTACATCATATTGAGATACACAGACACTAGAGAACTTCTAATTCATAATTCCCTTTCTCCCTTCTTATTATAAATCCATTTTAATGAATACATTAAAACTATTACAATATGGTACATATATTGAAAAAAAGAATAAAAAAAGAAAAAGAGAGAATGAAATGCAATTTTTTTTCGAAGACAACTCATCATCACATATACATACTGTAACTACCAGCTGCTAACAGCATTCAGCTTTTCAGTATATTGTAATGTGTACATTGTACAAACTAGCTATAGACCGTAACTCAGCAGAGATAAACGTTCCGTAAGGACGTATACAATGCAAATCAACAGGACGGCAGATCTAATGTTACAATCCACCTGTCATTTACATCATCAAATATTATAATTAGACGTAAATAGGCACCTTGTCCGACATTCCTACACCAACTCTAATAACCCTACAAACTAAAGTGGAACAACCCAACACAATAAACGGGTCATACCACTAAGACTACCAGGTGAATGTAGATTATGATTTTTCTAAACCTTACATACCTGATAGTTGTCTCTGAATATTTATGCAAATAAGCCAGGTGTTGGGACATATCATTTACACCCTTTTTTGAGGTTTTATTTTTAGCTTTTTTAATGTTTTAAACATCATCATCACAGTGATCAGTCATTAGGATGAATATCTTACCTTTAAATGTCTTGTTCTGAGAGACTAATTTCCTTATTTGCTCCTCAAGTCGCCTTTTCATCATTTTTTCTAATTTCTCCCGTTTCTGTGATGACTGGACTAAAGACTCGTAGGCCTCATGAACTTTCTGGATTTCCATTTCAAACTGGTAACAAAGCAAAACCAGAGTTCAAGTCTTCGTTAAATCTTCACTATTATCAATATGTGTATATGCAATTTTATGAATCATATATTTGCACTGAAGTTTTCACTGTTGAATACATGTATTTCAAGAAGAAAGGAAAAACAATCTACAAAAAGTCAACAAAATGTTTGACTTTAGAGTCACATGACACTTCTGGTAAAGAAAAACGTGAATCAAAATTTCGTACACAAATTTCTGTCGCCATATTTTGAGGACTCACCTTTTGAAGTTTGGAGACTTTTTTACAATAAATATTGATGTCTTCCCGTAATCGTTTGTTTTCCTCTGTCAGAATTTCGACCATGTCTGTCGTCCGAAGAGGGTTCAGCTCATGAGTTACGGGTTGACTGAAAACAAAACCCAAAATATTTAATTTGAAATTCCTAAAACAGTAATAGCAACGCATGAATTGAGAATTTTATTTTCAAACTATCTAGAAATTCCTAGCGACATATTCACCTTGATCGTGGGAGAGGTGGGTACTGTAGGCTGGGTTGGCCTGCTAATGCTTCAGTGTTGTGCGTTTCCCAATATCTGTGCAGATCTGGTTGAGAATGACACGATTTCATTTCCACCGATTCAACAGTCTCATACGACCTTTTCATTTTTGTTCTGTCCATGTTTTCGTACAATCCGTTCGCTCCAGGGTACTGTGGTGGAGGTGTTAACGTTGTAAAATAAGCTGCCTGTAAACTTGAATTTGTCGTTTGCTGTTGGTTAGACCCTACAAATGCCCAGTCTGTATTTGAACACAAATGTGACTCTCCCAAGTCCTTCCCCCCCATACCGCTATCCCCACCCTTCTGTGGCAGGAGGTGTGGGTATTGAGCCCAGGGGTAAAAAGGGCCACTGTTGAGATAACCCCGGTTATCCGTGGGGTGGGGTGCCTGTCCATAGTAGGGCACACTACTTTGTTGTGATTTTGAGTCGTGAGCGAGGCGTGCCATAATGCTGTATTCCTCGCTGCACTCCGTGTGGTGGTGGTAGGCGGGTGTGGCCGTTTCCTCCCCTTGAGGTTCTTGTCGCTGTGAAGACGATAAGTTTTCCATGGACGAAACCGAAACATCTGTACTCGTCTCACTCCCGGAGAAACTCTGTCGAAGACCTGCAATCACAAATTGAGGTTTCATGTCAAACTGGCAGCAGCATTAAAGTGAAACACAATATAGTACTTTTACAGTTCAGCTGGGACCTTCATTCAAAGTGCAAGCTTATACTCCGTAATATTGAATAATAACAAAGCTTTTTTATTCTTTGGTTGACAGACAAATCTGACAGACAGCTCTCAGCATTTTATCGATTTCAATGCTGGAAATGCAATGCCATAAAACACCTTTTAAAGTATCACTTACCGGATATATCAGATTTTAAATCTTTTCAGAAATGCAGGATCCTCCGGAAGTGTCATAAAACCATTTTAACACTAGCAGTATAAGGGATATGAGGTTGTGATATACTTTACTAATGTAAATTTTAACAGTGACGGTAAGGAAAACTATGTATACCATACCAGGTATTACTAAATAGAACTAATGCTTTTGTCTTTAAGTTTTTGGATGAGAATTATTATTTTATTTGTTTATCCTTACAAAGGAGTGGATGTCCTGGAAATCGACAATCCCAACAAATACTAGACATACCTTTGTGTACATGTCTGTTCAGATATTGTCAGTGAAGATGATGTTTAGTGGGTATGGAGTTGCCTTTTTCATCATTTTTAGAAGTAATTTGGCATAAAATTATTAATATCAAACGATTTTATTTTTAACTACAACTTGACCAAACCCAACGTTAACCAAACTTATGGGATGTAGATGTTCAATAAATGCATTGATGACAGCAATCTGACATTTCTGATAAAGGTACATCAAGCTTGACTATTAAATAGGAGACTCAGCTTACAAAGGTATGGGATGGTATTAGGGTGCAGGTAGACTATACGTAGTACTCACTTGGTTGGGCCATCTGTTTGCTGTGCCCAGGGTACGGGGGAGGATCCCGATATTGGGTCTGCATCATCAACCCTTGGTCAGCCTCCGATACTACCAAGTATTCATCACTTGAATAGGCCTTCAGCAAGTCTACAAAACATACAAGAAAGCATGCTTAGTAACAAGAATTAATGTAAATACATTAGCATCAGATTTCAGATGCAAAAATAGTTACTAAAATGGACTTCGGCAAGTCTATACATTATAAGTGTTCTGCAAATTTGAAAAACACAAATATTGTCATTTAATTTCACTGAAGCATTGTTCAATTTATAAATGGCTTATGAATTGAAGTTTAATTTTTTTTAAAAAGATCTTTTATCAAACACATATGTCAAAGTGCTCAATCTACATGCCAATGTCTACAATTGTGTACGCATTTGAAATTACTGAGAGACTGAAATTTTCATTGATAAATTTGTTAATTTCTAAATGTGTATACCTTAAATATATTAAGAATGTCTTCTCTTTTTTTTATTTTCTTAACACTTAAATTAGGTCTGTTTTCTAAACTCATTGAAGATGTAACATCAACGATAAAACCCTTCGGGCCAGGTGAGCTAAAAATTACATAAAATTAAATCATCTGGATCTATATATATATTATCAACACCGATTACGCACTTCTTCCAAAACGATTGTTATTACAAAACTCTTCTGATTTTACGACCTGCGTCATTCCACAAAGAAATGAACATATGGTAGTCACATCAACAACAGCTTCATCTGTCTGTTAGCCATAAAGCTGGTTAATTTTAGCTGTTACATATCCGATCCTTCCACAGCGCTCAAAACAGACATTTGAGGAATGTTCAGACCGTCAAGTAGCTACATAACTAATGGTCTTATCAGGATTCTAATTGAATTTACATGAGGAAAAAAAAACTACTTCCTCTATCTTCAGTGCATGCCTAATCCAGATCAGACACAAATTCTTAATGAAATCAACAACATACATAAAACAGAAAAATGTCTATATATATATGTACACTGTGATCAGCAGATAAGAACTCTTACACAGTATTTCACTGTCTCCTTATGTTAGTAAAGGTCATGAGCATGTGCATCCAGTTTTGAAGCACAATTAATGAACAACTCAACAACGATAAATAATAGCAAGGAGAAATAGTATATGTATTGTAGGTATGTAGGTATATATATACAACAATATGTATCCCTAATTCATCGCTATAGAAATTATTATTGATAAGTATAGTGTATCACAATCTGGCACGCCAGGCAATCAATTGTCACATGATCCATACATGTTGCTAGTGTATTACCATAAAAATCACATTGTTAATGTGCAGACACCTTACAATACTGAGCTGTATTAGCTATAACTGTAGGTCTTAATTGCACCATACTAATTTATCCAACTCGATCCTCTAGCTAAATGCTGTATACAAGTGTTCCTACACAAAACCACTCGACCAGCTGGGTATAAAACAAGATTTTACCAAAAGGTATTAATTAATGCAGTCTATATATATATATATATCACAGAAGTGACATACCACATGCATGGCTAGGAAAGAAATCAAAATCTTTTTGAGTTTGTCAGTCACATATGCAGTACAAGTGAGAATGAGTTGTGATCGAGGGCAGACATGGCCACCAGACAAGTATTCTGTACACAGGAACATTATAATATTTTTGGCAGACGCTCCACATGCTCTCCATAACACTCACATACCTGTTGACTGACGGTATCGGATATTTATAGACTTGTACAGATTTTCATACAAATTGACAGTAAAATTTATCAAAAATAACCAGAAAATTACACTTACCAACAAACATGGAGATGAATAAATATTTAAATCCACAAAGATATGGTTTGTTGTGTTATAAGTTCCACGAAAAATAACACAAAGAGTTTCTCTCCCTTTGGATGACTGTACTGGAGCTGTGTATAATCAGATCTAAGCCGGCTAGCACATACCTTCCCACTCCACCTAACAGGCCACATTGGTATGTACGTCTCAGATTAGCATTGTCGGCTTAATCCTAACTTATAAACCCTTCATTTCCCTCAATATATCTAACAACCTTTCGTTTTTCACTTGTCTCTTTGTGCAAAATTGACTTTAAATTTAACAGAATTATATGTCACATTCATCAACATCTTACAACAATAATTCCAATAATTATATTTGTCTTCCAATACACACTTCAAGCTGAGGATGCTTTAAAGGCAGTGGTTTGTGTTTGCACCAGTGTGTAATGTGTATGAACCCCTGGGGCTCACCAGAAATTTATTCATGTACACATTCCTAGCATAACAAAAGGTCTGTTATTGAAAGCCTTAGTAAATACTTCTTGATTTGATAACAGGATGAAACTTGATTTAGATATGATAGATTTTAAAATTCAAGCACATCGTAGATAAAATTGTTAAAAATTTAAAAATAAAATCCTACAATTACAGTGTTATTAGTCAACCATCTTAAAAATATTTAATCTATTTTTTTTCCATATTGCACATGATGGCTTCACATATAGGTAAACCTGTGAGTACAATGAGGTGATAAAAAGAAGCCCTTTTTAAAAATTGTACACATATGCTGATTAAGTTGCCTTTGGTTAATACAGCTTTCTACATGAATTTTGATTCTTAGTTATGGTACATAAAATTTCATTCAAATTTAAATATATAATGAAATTAACATTTTTTTTAACTCTTCTTTTTTGAAAATTATTCATAAGAATAAATTTCAAAAAAGAATAGTTAAAATAAAAACAAAACAAAAAAAAACAAATAAATGGTTAAAAGTTTATACCAATATGAGATATTCTGATAAACAGTATTTTTTCTTACATTTACTTCTTTCACAACTCATTTAAAACAAATCAGGCTCATAAAGCCACCTGAACTGTCATATCATATTGACACACCCACCTCAATCTAATTTAAAATACAGATATTAATTATCACCTCCGTCATTTACTTTAATGTTAAATGTGATAAAATTCAATCTGTATTCACTCAATCAGATTGCACCAGCCCTTTGTTCTAATAAAATTTCTGAAGGTTTATATAATTATGTTTCCAATGCAGAGTTTGTTACCTGAATTTTACAACAGCCTGTTCCTTTATAATTGGGAAAATAAAGCATTATTTTTGTTGAAATTGGGAAAATATTCCTCATTTTTGGTAATTTGGGGAAAATAAGGCACTTTTTAGCTACGGGAAACAGTCTGTATTCGGCTGTAACACTGAGCAAAAAACATCACGGCAATGGCTTAATATATTTAGTCCTTATACCAGGAAATAGATCTGGATATATGTATTTGTAATTACTTCAATATAATATATGGGACAAGGAAGTTTAACATAAATTCACTATACCTTAAGTACTGTATATTTAGTTACAATGCATTACACATCCATGTCAACTTACAGGTGGTATTTCAAACATGCATGTCATGATGATTCATAAAACTTGCGTCAACAACAACAAAAACTTAAACCCTGGCAGAAATCTTATAGACCAACATTCTAATAAAAATGGAAAATGAGTAAAAATATTATTGACTAAAAGAATGTAAATTAATTGATGCGAAATTTCCATATTTTCAGTAAGTCTGAACCACCTGCGGACAGAATATTTCTGTCACATTCTTGTTCAACTACTGAAAGATGAGCACAGACAGATTCATAGCTTACATGGAAATGATCAAGTTAAAAGGTGTGTTTTTTAATCTCCACATTCCACAGTTCAGCTGTAATGATATATAACATGCAGAGTATTGCATTCCTTATCAGAGATGAGAACTGTATGCTTAGCTAACCACACGCATATTTATTGTCCAATATGCAAAATTTTCAAATTAAATGTATTAAGTTCAAGTTTTATCTTATCAGTAGCGCAGGTGTTTTGGCAATGAATGTTTAAGTATGCAGTTTATGACGGCTATGTCTCTGCTTTCCTTTATAGGTTTTTACAGGAAATCAATCATGTAAAACTAATTGTCCCATCGCAATATTTCATAATCATGCATATACAAAATATTTCAGACCAAACAAATGTTGTTTTGCGACAAACCTGTTCACAAACCTGTGACTATACAATATGTCAGGACCTTTCTTTTATCCAAAAAATTAACCTATTAAGAGAAGTTAAATGTTGTATGTACTTTATGATGAAAAAGTGAGTTCAACTAAGATGGATGTACTGAAATATATAGGGCACTATATATAAATGCTGTATAATAGTTATTATCATAACCAGCTGTGTTTCTTTATTTTCTGTCAAGGACATTGTAGCACATTTAATCATTTTACATCAAGTTATCTTTTTTGTTACCTATTTTTTTTATATACAGTTTAAAAATATCAAACAGTTTTTTAAAATATTACTAAAATGTAATACAGTATCTGTTTTTTTTTGTAATCAACTATTATCAAGTGTGTAGAAAATAAAGAAAATTTGCAAAATAGAGTGATAATTTTGTAGATTTTATCCAATAATTAGTTTGGGCAATTTTCTATATATAAAAAGTTTTTATTTTTTTCAGGTATCCTAACATTACTTAACCTAATAGAATGTGGAACAATAAATTTTGAAGGTGTGATCAATGTTGGATGATGTAGATTTCATACAATCACGAAGTTTTGACCGATTGTCAGTCAAATTTCACCTGAGGCTATAGCTACTTTAAGCCTGGAATGTCATTAAGTGGGCTAAGGGGATAGCATGGTTAGTGATAGTCTGGGGAAACCTCTGTTACCTGTGCTACAACAATCTTACAAACCTGGCCATGTGTTGCCTTGCTATAGGTATAAATCATTATATATATATATGCATATATGTATTGCAGCCTGAAGGGACTCTTTGAAATAAAACAATTCTTACCTGAGCTAATGAAATATACCAGTACAGCATGCTATGCCTAACAGCTATATTTTGACAATGTAAAATGACTTTTACCTGTGTAAATATACTAACGAGACCATCAGCAGGTGTGAGGAATGTTCCTTAGGGCTATAAGGCTTCACTACAGATATATATAAGCATCAAGAATTTACCTGCACAGATTCATTAGAATATACGTGGAATGTACTACAATATGGACCTCCATTCACAAAGTGTGACCAACACTTACTTGAACATTTTCCAATTTTGTGTCATAAAAAATTACAAAGTACCTGAACCAGAATTATGATCGCCCTACAGGTATTTAGGTGTACTGCATATCTTCCTGACTGTAATCGTCATTGTATGAATATAAACAAGATCACAGTAATTAATTAAGTGTCACACCCCCGTCGTCTATATTACTATAGGACTTGTAGTTTCATTCATGTCAAGTTTAACAGTTGGTTAATTCTTTAAATATTTATCAATGTTTCAATCACTACACAAAAACATAAATATGAAAAAAAAGAATAAAGAGAAATGTTCCAGGATATATACGAGAAAAAATGCCCAACCATAACTGCACACAGATTTAAGATCATATTTCTTCTATCTGTTTTTTTCATGAACTTCAATCTGTATTCAACAATTCTTCACAAAAAGGACTGTTTTTATATCGCAAGTTATACATACAGAAAATGTATATGTATATATATGCATGTCTTAAATATTTAGAATTAAATCCTATGGATAATTTTACAGAACTGTAATCAGATACCTGTACAATAATTTATAGATACCTGTCATTAGTTATAATAACGTATAGGTTTAATACCTTGAATTTCATCCATGTTGGCATATGTAGGTGAGACATCTCCACTACTGTGTGTCTGGTGTGTTAAAACCATACTGTCAATCTTCTAGTGGCGTTCAGGTTAATACAAACGCGTTAATTAAATCCACAAATCTTGAATATCACAAAAACTCCTGTGCGATCCAGCACACAATCCCAGTGTAGAATCAAATTTGCGGTACTAAAATTCCTTTAAATTTTCACGCAAAGGGTTGGTATGTATACCAGAAACACTTTGATAACATTAAACTCCATTCTTATAGTATTAAGAAGCTTCGACACAAAATAAGAAATCCAATCTTGTTCAAAATTAACAAATGAATAAAATGAGTTGAGGTATTCCTAGTATACAGGTATATCCAGTGGGCAATAACAGTCTACCTATCTACTACCAACTCCATTTTTATCGTGACACTGTTCCCGAAGCCCCAGTTCGTTGTATTGTGTGTACACAAGGTGTATCACATATATATATCCACATACAAAGACCCTTATCTGATGTAACGACGGCCGACACACTCCATTGAACAACCCGCTAATTATTAAATGTCCGGAATGCGAAGAATTAACCGCCAAATCCTGTGGCCTTTCTACTTCCCTATATCGTGATTAATATCCATACCACGTACAACGTGGCCGCACCAGTCAAGTTAACATGTTCAGCACGAGGCCTTTTGTTATACACAGTGATAGCCGTCATTTATGGTATTTATGTATAATTGTGTAACTTTAGTTTACCGCAATCACACCCACGATCCAACACCAGGTAATTGTCTGCGAGGAATGTTCATTAGAGTTATACCGTATCACATTTCTGTAAAAGGTACCATGTTGTAATTACTGACAAAACATTCCTTTTTTTGACTTTCATGTACGAAAGAACGTCTCATTATTGAGATCAAACACAATTTATGTAATTAATATCGCGTCTGTAGAAATCAAGGTTATTTTTCTTGCGTCACCTAAATTTTCTTCTCAAATTGCAACCCGATTGAATTAAGTATGGTATATATGTCGGGCAATCCTCTGATGGTACATTTTGTACCTCAATGTGCTATTATATATTTCATATATACAGCATGATATCAATACTTAATTTGGGCATGATTTGACATACACATAATTATAGCTGTACTGAAATGCATTATGACCATAAAATACATTCACACCTGAACATTAGATCTAGAGGGAGAATTTATAAAATCAGCACAGGATTGAGTTAAGTTGAATGTAATTTAATTCAGATACCCGACGCAATCAGACAACTCAAAAGTTTGCATCCAAAGAAGGAATCACTGAACATGGTATTTAGCATTGAACTGCTTTCAGATGCAGTTAATAGGCATTACAGGAAAATAGCATGAACCCTTATGTATGGTTGCAATAATACAGTTTATCCAAGAATGCAAACTTTGTCTGCCTGAAATAAAAACTTCAGTTTACAGTCCATTAAAACTGTGTTCAGAAACATCTTAAGAGTGAGAAAGTTTTTGTACAGTTACAAAAAAAGTAATTATAAAAAACCACTGATATCAATCAGGTTTGAAGAATTTGTTTTAATCCTATGTTCACTGATCTCCCCTTAGTCTGATCATGAGTATTCAGTAAATTGGATGTCAGAACGTGCTACGCCAAGGATCAAACCTTAACCCTTGGATGTCAGAAGGTGCTATGCCAAGGATCAAACCTTAACCCTGGACTCTCTTTTACAAGTCAGAAACCCTAAACACAGTCATGTATATAATTATAATCTTTCCTCTGTTTTCATTACTAGAACTTGAGCATATGTGATTTTCTTTACAAACAACGTACCTGAAGATTATAATAATTGCATGGCCTCAAAGTAATTACCCAGAAAGCTATTGTTTTGTGTAAATAAAATCTTTAATACAAAATTACCATTTTTTCTGCAGTGATATCTAAATGAATCTTCTAGGACTTCGCAGTAACACAGAAGTGAGAAATCCACAGGATAACGGAGGATACATTGTTACTAAATATAAAAATTGTGGTATAGCTTAAACGTTCAAACTTCAGTCATGGATTCCACTTTTAACTTTACTTCCAACTATCAGTTTCTTTACTATTTAAGGCAACACCAAGGACTTGGCTAGCAATCTAGACAATCTCATTCTGTGGTAAATTAAACTACAACCTTTCTCACTATAACTACAATAAAAATGTACCCAGAGAGTTAGAAGCAACTTTTTAATTACTAGCTTCTACAGCAGATTCAGTCCACCCCCGAGGAGAAGTACACAGGAGGAACTACACATTAATGGTGGTTGATCATCAGAAGCAGTAGCTACAGTAGTATATAAATCTAGAGATAAGACGGTGGCTCTAGTACATTGTAGACTGCCTAACTGACACTGGGAGTGATGAATCTCCTTCCTATCAAGTCACCACTGTGAATGACTGATAAATCCGAATTCCTCATAGATAATATGAATATTTTGCATAGGTGTGTTAGATAACTTGGTGTAGTAGCTGTGTTACCGCCTAAACCCTGGGTCAGTACCCAGTCTATACATGCAATGGTACAGAAATGTAGTCAAATACCTCGGAGTGTACTGTACCAAAATCTCTACCAATGATACCCTTTTGATCTACACAAGATATATTCCTAAATGTTAAACTCAATGCATTACTCCAATGCAGAGTTCCATTTATTTATTTGTTATTTTTTCTAGCTTCAAATTGCAAAAAGTTACATGTATATTACATACAAGAGTTACATATTTATCATAGTTTCCTTTTTCACATAAAAAATCTCTGCCAGAATTAAGGAAATTTGATCTCCTGTCCTCTTGATATTAAACAGTAAGCTAAATTAATCTACAGAGCTTATATAATTAGTTTATGTCACATACATTTAATTAATATTACACAATTTTTCTGCAACATTACGGATTAGTTTCAAAATGTTCAAACTCCAATAATTTATCCTTTTTTAGGATACCTGTTAGCACTTTCATGTGGTGGTGGGATGGTGCAGTGGATAGCGCACTTGCCTTTCACCAAGGCGGGCGGGGTTCGATTCCCTGATCGGACGTGAAAAGGTATGGGGTCACCTGCCCGACTACGCAGGTTTTCTCTGGGTACTCCAGTTTCCTCCCACAAGAAGACCCCCCGTGCGCTAACATCCGGGCCAACAAGAGTGATTAATATAAGTTGAAATAATTTGTTTCATAACTGTTGTAAAATAAATAAAGTTTATATATAACACGAGTTTCATCTTAGTTTTCCCGTATTTGGCCTCACAGTTGGTTTCTCTATAACTGCATATTTTATATAATTCTGGAATGTTTAACAGATGAATAGTATGCATTTATCAAGAAGATTATTCATCAAACAAAAATCTCCATAAAAACGACTATGAATATAGATATATACTGTAAAAAAAAATATCCATATAATTTATCAACTCTGCAAGGTATTTTTGAACATTTTGATACAGTCAGCTTATTAAAATGTGGGTATTTGGTATGATAAGATGTCATAATAAGAAAATATCTTGTTAATAGACACTTAAGGTGATCACAACAATTATTCACCTAAATGTAATTTTGTCTTGAGTATTTAATAAGCCTAAAGACATAAAAAAGAAATGTGAAGACACAATACCTTCCTTTATTCAATCATTGTGACTTTGAAGCATGCCTGACCCGACAGAAATTTTAAAAGTACATGTATTATGCACTAGACATTGTCCAGCTCTTAATTATTATATAGAATCCTATTTATTTATATGATGGTGATCATCTTAGGCCAAGAACCAGTCATCAAAATTTCCGCATGCTTGATTAGAGTATCAGCTGTTCAAGTTCAAGTTTCAAGATTTTCATTTACGAATGCAATACAGCATATACAAATGTAGGTTAAATGTATACAAATTGCACAAAACATAATACAATTTTCAAGATGGCGGAGGACAATTCCATATTAGCACTTCAGCAATATTACTGCACGAGGGTTTTTCTTTTAGCAGTAGCATACCCGGGTACCGTAAATAATTACCCAATATTTTGATATTTTTACATGACAATAATTCAGTTAATTTATACACACTGGGGTGTCGGTAGTAATATTGCTTAATGTATGTGTTTCTCAGTATAGAATAAGCAGGACAAATAAGAATACAAGAGGCCCAAGAGGGCCTGTATCGCTCACCTGAATATTTAAGCGGTCATAGCAAAATATTCTCATTAAATATTATATTGCACTAAAAATATTTCCCTCGCAAACTTTGTTGGCTCCATCTGTTGAAACTACCAGCAAAATATTATTATAAGATTCTATGCTTTTTTATTCTTCTTCAGAAGTTGCTT
>JAUMHH010072433.1:0-22686 GCA_032359455.1 Chlamys rubida
CCCCCATTACAATAAGTACTTGTTGCTGTAGATATTGTTAAGATGTTTCAACCAAATTCCTTATGCACATTCAACTCGTGCTAATTTAAGTTTGCCAACCGATGTGATTTGTGCATATTTACAGATAATCAACGAGGTATGGGTTTTTTTTTTCTTCAAGTTTCAAGCTATACATTATGTCTCAACAGCATGATGCTCACATGTTTAAACCTAACCTCAATAATGTTAACCTACAATATGACCTGCAAGCGGGGGATATAAATTCCACGAATTTGCTTGTTTTCTTTGTTTTATTAATATTCATTCTAAATTAAAGGTGATTCTTTTTCATCACTCAGACCTCAGACTCAGACCTAAGTTCCGTCCCCTATTCTGACCTTACCAGGCTATAAAAACCTGCTCTGTCCCCTCAACCCCTCCAACCCCGGACTACAGGTTACAGCCAGGAAGAAGATTGTATGCTAAGTGTTTGAGTCTGTTGTGTGTTGGTGGAAGCCAACAGAGTGCAGAAACAGAGCAGCCAGTCTAAAAGTAGAAAGTTGTCTCACAAATAAATTACCCAGATTAATTGTCAAGTGGCTAATTGAGCATCAGGCTGTGCATCACTACAATATTTGGTAAAGGAGAAACCAACAAGCTAATCCAGGATTTGCTGAAAGGTCAAAGGTTCCCCACACAGCCTCTTATGAATGGTGTAGAAATATTCCAGAATCTTCACTGGGTAAATGTGTGTCCAAGCGAGGAGGTATTCATTGATCAGTAATTAATAGAATTTCCCAAGTGTCTATCTCCAGAAAGGTCAAATCATACCCGTGGAGTAATCCATTAATGATCACCATTATTTCAAAATGCACCGAAGGCTAAAAAAGGGAACAAGTACTCCTCAGCAAAATGTTTTCACCAGTAAATAAATGTAATTTTCTATCACTCCCTTTCTGAAATGAACAAAGTGCTGGCTTAATGGATGCAATGAAATGCTTCGACAATTTTTGCCTCCACGCCTACAACTTCATTTCCTGAAACCCCAAGTTTCCTAATAGATTGTTCCATTAAGTAATATTGGCTTAATACATAACTTGTTTAGGGGGAGAACAGACATCATTTTGTCTTGTGTCAACGTCACGACTGTCATGAAGTATATACTTTTATTAATGAAGGCCTGTGAAATTATAAATCTTCGCTGTCGGAAATAGCATAGCTAAATCTGGGCCTGTTCATTGAGTTATAGATAATAGTGTTATTTGTATACGACAGAAGCCGTGCTATTTTGTTAGCACAGTACAACTATGACGTAGGATGGTAAAAGGAGTGCGTGCAATACACTATCCAATGTTTACAAATCATTCTTACAAGATTAATTAATTTTCCCATTCGGTCTCTTGCAATACAAACTGGTGATAACTATGCGATTGATCTGTTTATATTGTTGGCTAAACATGTGACAATTAAAGCCTGGGTCAAAAACTGGAGAATAACAGAAAAACCTTTTTGTGTTGTTTTTATTTGTCATCATCTGCGTTCTGTTTTCACCATAACATGACTTCATCCTCCCACCAGGAATTTTTTTGGGAACTTCTGTTCTGTTAGGCGTAATTCTTCCAGTGATGTGAAAGTTCATTTCCTGACCAACTGCTTGAAATGATACTATCTAGATGCTAACACCTACTGAAATAAAAGACCATGAGTTATTGAGTACAGATTTAGAATTAGACATACATGTATTGGACAATCTAGATACAGTTTTGTAGTTCCCTCGAATATCTAGGATTTATAGAAGATTACAGATTTACATTTATAGTCCTCGATTATCTAGGATTTATAGAAGAGTACAGATTTCGATTGGTAGTCCTTGACTATCTAGGATTTATAGAAGAGTACAGATTTCGATTGGTAGTCCTCGACTATCTAGGATTTATAGAAGAGTATAGATTTCGATTGGTAGTCCTCGACTATCTAGGATTTATAGAAGAGTACAGATTTCGATTGTTAGTCTTGGACTATCTAGGATTTATAGAAGATTACAGATTTAGATTTATAGTCCTCGATTATCTAGGATTTATAGAAGAGTACAGATTTAGATTTGTAGTCCTAGACTCTCTAGGATTTATAGAAAAGTACAGATTTAGATTTGTAGTATCTAGGATTTATAGAAGAATACAGATTTAGATTGTTAGTCTTGGACTATCGAGGATTTATAGAAGAGTATAGATTTCGATTGGTAGTCCTCGACTATCTAGGATTTATAGAAGTACAGATTTAGATTTGAAGTCCTTGACTATCTAGGATTTATAGAAGAGTACAGATTTAGATTTGTAGTCCTCGACTATCTAGGATTTATAGAAGGGTACAGATTTCGATTGGTAGTCCTCGACTATCTAGGATTTATAGAAGATTACAGATTTAGATTGGTAGTCCGGAATTATCAGGATTTATAGAATATATACAAAATGAAGGAAATGTCGAGACACTCCATTGGGAACTTTGCTACTGTCACATTTTGCAAAAAAAAAGAAGAAAGAACTTGCATGTAGGCAGTCCATGAAAAATGTGACTCAATTTATATTTTTTCACTAAAAAAATCCACATTAGATTTTATTTGAAACCGTGAAATAGATGGGATGATCAAAATAGTCAGCAAAATAACAGTTTTGTCAGACTTGCTTTTGATGAATTTGAAATTAGATGTTTATTCCTCATAATAATACCTTTATTGATTTCTGTTATCTACTGATTAACAAATACCGCTGGCTAATATTACAAATATGAAAACAAATCTGTGGGTAGCGATCGTAGAACGTCTCATTGATATCGTGAATGTAAATACATAAGACGATGTAAACAAGTGGATTATAATGTCAAGGGTTATGAACCTGTAATCCTGTGCGTCTCGTACACATCTCTAGTATCTTGTATTATCTGGGTGTGACGCAGCGCAGTTCTCCAGGGACAAAATGTTACATTTTTACCGGAAACAACAACACAGTGGCAGGGCTGAGACTTATACACCATAGCTATCCAGCATTCAGTTATCATCAAAATATTAACATTGTATAGTGTAGAAGATGACTTTAATAGCAACTTAAGAAACAGCTGTTTGTCATAGCATATATCTATTATCAATTAATTCAAAAATATCAATGATTGAAAACGGTCGTCAAACTAACCAGACTTGAACACTGAAGCCTGTGAAGTGTTCACCCAATTTACAGTAATTTATTGGGAACAGATCTGTTGATTAATCTGAAAATTGGTGTGGTCCCAATGTTTCAATTCCATTGGCCGGCTGGGCTTTATGACGAGTGTGTATTTGTAATGCATTAGTTGTGACTAAAACAAACAAAAACCACGTCAGCAGCAGGCTTCACTCCGCTACTGTTCTCTCATATCTGTTCTATACCCAATGGCACTACGATGACGATGCTAAACATTTGATCTCACCAGCGTAAACGATCACTAGTGTAATATGGTACGTACTGCCATATATGGCATATGCAGGCCAGGTGATAATGAGCGAAACCTTATCAAATATTCATGATGACCTTTTTCCGAGAATTTCATTGGCCGCTCCTATAGGTTCTCTCTATGGCTCTGGTTGTCATCCTGTTGGTTCTGTCAATATTATGTCTGTGACGACATCGAGCGCATTGGTGCTGTTCTATATGTAGCACTTCCCATGTGCTTCTCACAATAACAACAGTCGGCAGAGCTGTGAGGTAGTGAGACCTACTGTACTGTAAGGTAAGCACGTTGTACACCTTAGCAAATCGCTACGGTTATAAGTTATTTCATAATGTTTTATAATGTCAGAGCTTGACTGTTTATTAGTGGTGCCTTTTTCACCGGTTTACAGATTTGTGACAGTGTATATGGAGAATGGGGGGAGGGGTGTGACGGGGTAAAGGGGTAACAATTTGTTATTTAACTTGCCTTTTTCTTTTCTTTTTTTTCCCATTATTCTTTGGAAAAAAAGAAACGGTGACTGTGTGTCCATACAGCTCTTTTGTTCTAAATTTTTCCCATAGAAATTATATATATATAATACATATAGAGATATGAATGCTATGTTGGTCCTTCCCTGTTCTTACCTTATAAACTAACCAATAAGGGGAAAGCTTCTGTAAAACATCTCTATTACACTACGATTTCATTTTAACCTTGAATTTAATAATGAAGATAAAAAAATGCCTTCTAGTAGAAAACCAAAATTTTACATATATTTAGTGCACAATTTTCATACTTCAAAGCTTCAAGTGTAATCATTTCGTTTATTACAAAACCATCATTTTAATCATTGATTGTAAAGTTGTATGAGCGAATGAACTCTCCTCTTGTATGGAAGAGAGGGTTGGCCTAATATACATGTGATGATCAGAAATATTGGGCACATTTATACTTAACCTCTGCACTAAGGAAGAAAGGCAGTCCAGAAACTAGAACCTTTATTTTGTCAGCACATCCAGAGCATGGAGACAAATTTACATATGCAAGTTACCTGTTTTTGAATCCATTTATTACACATTTTGTTAAATAATGTAATTTTCAAAAAATTGGTTAAACTAAATTTAAAACCATCTTCACAAAATATCGTGGTTTTGGTTGAAAATCAAGGTTTATGTTTACATACATAGTTCTGCTTGTACATTCACAAACTATCCCAAGCCCTCACTACTTTCTCAAATCAGATTAGCATCCGGCGTCCTCAGGAAGCTCTTCAGGTTTACTTATACACAACTTCAAATTCTTCTAACGAGAACAATCGACATAACAGAAGAAATACTCACCCACAGCCACACATATAGGTCTGTGTCGGTGAGATGTAGATATCCGTAACATCTATAGGATGTACAGGGGTTCAACACTCACAAACAGTTCAGGTTTGATGATGTTTTCACCAGAAAAACTTTGAACTGGATATATGTGATCTATGTGGTTTTATTCTGTATGTGAAAATTTGCTCGGATTCCATTGACAGAAGAATCATCACCAGTGACAAAGGGAGGAACAGCTAGTAATAGATCACATCTTTTGTTTCCTTGAAAACATTAATCCATTAATTGACTTTAAATGAAATTCAAACTAATGACAAACTTTTCAGGGATGAACAACATATGGATGTGTGTTTCATGCAAGGTAAACTAAGTGAAAGATATCTGTATTAAGTAATTGTTGATTTAGGAAGGAGACACAATCTTATTAATTCATGTAAAAGTAATGCATACATTTATGAGCTGTAAAGAATAGTAGTAGTTATGTATATATATAAGTATGAAGCACTGGGGTCCAGTTTTGTGGGATACTTGTTGTGAGGGGCACCTGTTTGTATAGAGCAGGTTTATCTCAACTGACATAAAATGTATTCACACTGTCATGGTTCATTCCCAGCTGACTTGGTTCACTTCTAACTAACTTGGTGTAATTCTAATTTGATTTAAACATGACTTGATTAATTGTTACTTGCTTCATTGATTCCAAATTAAAATCATGATAACATGTGTTCAATACTAGCTGTACCATAACTCATCCCAATCACTCTGGTTCTAATGATCTTATGCACAATATCTTTCTGTGTTCATATTTCAATGTACATACCAAAATGTGATCCCTAAAAATGATATGTTTGACAGTAAATAGAACTGTCCTGGTAATTTCTTGTCAAAATTAACTCATATATGAACAAGAATATGAACATTTATTCCCTGAAATTTTCGAGCTGTCATTTCTGAAAAAAAAAAAAAAAAAAAAAACCATGGTAACAAGCTGACATTGCAATATACAACTGCCTCTGTTGTAACATTGGCTGACATCGTAATGTACAACTGCCTCTGTTGTAACATTGTAATGTACAACTGCCTCTGTTGTAACATTGGCTGACATCGTAATGTACAACTGCCTCTGTCGTAACATTGGCTGACATCGTAATGTACAACTGCCTCTGTTGTAACATTGGCTGACATCGTAATGTACAACTGCCTCTGTTGTAACATTGGCTGACATCGTAATGTACAACTACCTCTGTCGTAACATTGGCTGACATCGTAATGTACAACTGCCTCTGTCGTAACATTGTAATGTACAACTGCCTCTGTTGTACCATTGGCTGACATCGTAATGTACAACTGTCACCATTGATTTTGTTCTCACGTGCTGCCAGGCATGATGTTAGGTGGTAAAGATGACACATTGATGATATGTCAGCTTTGATATATCAGAGGCAGCTTTAAAAGCTTTGACATTTCAAATTCCTAGGTTATATCGTGTTAATGCCTTTTGAAATTATGTAAGTTATTGTGTTTCATGAAACAAGATATGTTGTCTGATATTTAAAGTGGTGACCAATATGTCCATATAACTTTGAGATGAAATAGCGTTGGTTTACTGGATGCATTTGCCAATTAGATCCATGTCTAGAAAAAAAAGTCAGCCGTTTTGTAATTTCAGTTCCCTGGAAATTTAACGAGTGCTGTGAGTGGTGGTTTTATGAGGCGTTGCCAGTGAATGCTGACACGTGGTGGGGGCTCTTCTTGCCAAGTGATATACTACACTGTATATACTGGGTTCGTGTATTGATTGGCTTATTTCTCTGTTGACAGGGTGTGCATTTGGAAGAACCGACATCACCAATAACAAAACAACTCAACGAGGACCTGGACGAATTTGTCCGGCAACTCACACACCCAAAGGGAACTGTCGATCGCTCACAATCCATCGACGTGTCAGCCCTAGACAAATTAGGGAAAATGAAATTAGAATCATCACAGTCATCTGGGAGGGACGCAACATCACAGAATGTCAGACGGTCTGCTCCAGAAATCGCAGAGATAGAGGAGAAACATATATGTGAGGCGGTAAACAATCCTCGTAAAAGTTGGCGGAAACACATTCTACAGAGACGCAACGGAAAAAGCATTTCATCGGGAACAAACTCTACAGATATTGATGAGGCTGTGGAGATTTCATTTGGTTCAAATGATGATGAGGGTCTAGATGTCAAAGAAATATCTTTTGACAGTACATCATCAGGGCTTCGTGATTCCAAAGTCTTATTTCATTGTGATTCCACACCCGAAGATTCCGACCAGGAGTCAACACCGACACAGGTTAGCAAATCATCCACACTTTATGGACAAAAATATGTTAAAAAAGACAAGGACACGCAAGCAACAAAGGAATCGAAAAGGCGCCGGTTTCGCCGCATGATAACACGCCCCTTACGGCGGAGTCAGAGTGCTGGATGTGAGCAGGATATACCAGCCCATGCTCTGTTCCTACATCGTACAGACGAGGCATCTCCTGAAAAAGACACAGTAAGTAGATTGAGTGTTTTCTATAGCTTGTTGTGTTATAAATATCTTCAGAGTGAGACGTTAAAATTAAAAAGACACACAATTTCAGCTTAATGTGACACCTCTTATATTATATTTCTACTCCTACGCTTCATTTCTCAATCTTTATCTTGGTATTTAGACTATATCTCAATCTTTATCTTGGTATTTAGACTATCTCTCAATCTTTACCTTAGTATTTATGCTTTATCTCAATCTTTACCTTGTTATTTAGACTTTATCTCAATCTTTAACTTGGTATTTAGACTTTATCTCTCAATCTTTACCTTGGTTTTTAGACTTTATCTCAATCTTTACCTTGGTTTTTAGACTTTATCTCAATCTTTATCTTGGTATTTAGACTTTATCTCAATCTTTATCTTGGTATTTAGACTTTATCTCAATCTTTACCTTGTTATTTAGACTATATCTCAATCTTTATCTTGGTATTTAGACTTTATCTCAATCTTTACCTTGGTATTTAGACTTTATCTCAATCTTTACCTTGCTATTTAGACTATATCTCAATCTTTACCTTGCTATTTAGACTGTATCTCAATCTTTACCTTGCTATTTAGACTTAATCTCAATCTTAAACTTGCTATTTAGACTTTATCTCAATCTTTAACTTGCTATTTAGACTTTATCTCAATCTTTACCTTGCTATTTAGACTTTATCTCAATCTTAAACTTAGTATTCAGACTTTATCTCAATCTTTACCTTGGTATTTAGACTTTATCTCAATCTTTACCCTGGGAGGATCTCTAAACAACACCTTACAATCATTAGATAGCATTTAAAGTTGGAGAGATATATTGTTGGAATTAGGTACTGTTTCTGCAATAAAAAACAATTTGATAGAATTTTTTGAAAATGTTTTGAACAACATTCAGTATTTAATAGACATGGCAGATATCCATTGTGTAGAAACTGTAGTATAAAATTCCATATTTCTGAATTAAGATAAAAAGGAGATAACGTCCACATATCACTGAAGTCCGTCTTAATAAAGGCCCTTAATTGGAAGAAGTTGTTTTCAAATTAAATGAGAAGAAATCATGTGAAGCTTCTTACAAGACTAAATCTTTAACCTGATTTGAAATATAATGATATTGATTTCAGGATGAACAATGAGTAGGATCATTACTCCCTATATAGACAGTAATCTTTACCTACATGTCCACTCTCCTGATTGGCAGAAATCCTCCGTAGTTTGTTATTAGATGTTTTATTTTTATGAAATGATGGGATTGGTATATCATGCAAACTCCTATACATTTCCTGAGTTTAATATAGAATAATTCTAGTTACATGCAGTGCATGATTGAGTGAGACACTTCCTCGATATTACATCATTAAGCTTGCAGTGTTGTTTCTGTGGTTCGTGCTATTCTATGGAGCTATATATGGCCCCAGTAGGGCTATATTTAGACACACAGTCCTATATTTGGATCATGTTTACTTGTCTTTTATTGATCAGGCTACCAAAAATAGATTCCATAAAGAGAAAAATAAACGTCTTGGCCTCCAGATAGAAAAGGAGTGAAGTTACAGACAGCATTAGAGCCTCCACTTTAACGCTCCAAATAGATTGGATTAATTCTAGAAAATTGTTTACGATATCTGGTGCCTAATGAAATAAAGGTTTCATAAAATACATATGGTAATCTTTCTGTCCTAAGCCACATCACGTTTCCATTTATTATTGAGCCGAAAATAGAAATGTGTGACGTTTCCGTCTCCTTCAGTATCATGTCTTTCCGGAATTTGTCAAAATTACAAAGAATCTTTTGTAATTAGCGAACTGCTACAGAATACAGATCAACAATATATAATCCTTAAACCAATATTTTGTGCATTTTTCAGGTAATCACAGTCTGCACTAAAAAGAATTGTATGCTGAAATATTCATGTTGACAGTAAAATTTACCAGTGACAGCAGAATACTTAGGTTCACAGTAATGAACAAGTAACAACAAAATTGATAGGTTCACAGTAATGAACAAGTAACAACAAAATTGATAGGTTCACTGTAATGAACTAGTAACAACAGAATTGTAAGGTTCACAGTAATGAACTAGTAACAACAGAATTGTAAGGTTCACAGCTTTATAGCATAAAAGTGGTGGGTTCTTTTTTAAAAATACTACAGGATTTTACATTTTACCATTTGGAAACCTAAATAATATACCTCTGTTACATTTTTAAGTCCAGATCTAATAAAACGGTCTAAAAGCGTGATTTCTATACAATATATAGTCTAGAAAATATCTAAAACTGATAATTATTAATATCTGGACAAATTCGGACTTGCTTTGGTAAGTGAATTACCTGGTCTATAATGAGTGGTCTGAAGAAGACGATAGGTTCTCGTTGCTATGGTAATCTGGTTAGGATACCAGTAAATTAGGTTTAGATTTCCCAGCAGGATTTGTAGATTGATAGGGTCCATTTATGGTAATGAGGGTTTATATATAGATGATAATCATGCACATGCTGACATATTGCTATATATATATAAGCCATGCATTACAATATTATATAGTTGATGAGCCCATAGTTTGATTAAAAATTGTGATTTTATTGATCAAGACTATGCATGAGTGAAAAACTATCAATTTTTAAATGGCAGTAATAGTGTAATAGCATTGACAGACTTGGAATGAACATTAGGGATAAGAAAATAATTATTTGCAATCAATGATATGATAATTGCAGAAGATACATGTCACATGATAGGCCCTAAATAGGAAACTCCATTGTAGCATCTCCTCATATACTGTATGTTCATTTTGTCATGTTCAGATTGAAAGTCGAGCAGCCGACCTGTCCATGTATCAGCGACAGTTGTTTGGAGACGTTGATGCAGATGCAGACAGCGCCAACGCCAACCTGCCACGTCGCCCAGTTCACAAAACATGTTCAGCCGACGCAGCCATGATGGCAAAAGAAGACTTTGGTATCGCAAGTCAGAACAACAATTCACAGCCACGACCGAAATCTCGGAACATGTAAGTCTTACTTTACTAATCGCCTAATAATGAATGAAATCTATTGAACTGAATAATGATATAATCTTTGTAAAATTGGGGTTTTTTTTCCTTTTTTTTCTAAATTTAAGATTTATCATGACATTTATTTTGACTTTATTTGATAAATTTGTTTTTTTAAAGTTTTTCAACAGTTAAATTTAGTTTGCCATGATAAACTCCGCCTTTGCTTTGGAAGGTAAAAGGTTTTACGATGTCTTTAAATTGATTAAAAATTTATTGAACACAGTTATGGCAAATTGTTCAAGTATAGTTTTTGCCTTTGTAGAGCTAAGAATATGAAAAGGAAATTCCAGTTTTTACGACGCCGAAATACAGACACCGCTTTAGTAGGTAGCCTGTTGTCGGTTCACTCCCGACCAACGTCAGAGCAGGCCTCACAGTGGAGCCATTCATTTGACACGTTGCTAGGCGACAAATGTAAGTATCCTCTCCTGTTAACACCATGCATGGCTATTATCTAACTTGAATGAACGGTAAACAATGAAATAAAAGTTTGCGCGAATTTTATCAAGAAGCTTAAAAATGTTCCCTGATGGTACTCGGTATACTTACGTAAATATAAAACAACGTGACATTGTTTATAAGTGATATCCTAATCACCCCACACACTGACAGCAATTATTTAATTTTATTATTAATAAAAGTTATTAGTAAAATTCCAATGCATTATGTATTAAAAAGTATTATTTTTATTAATAAAGCTATTAATAAAATTCCAATGCATAACTCATTTACCCCTGAAGACATGTTTGAACTCTTCCAATTCAAAGGTTGGAATAGTTCATTTTGAAACTTCAGGGGTGAATGAGTTAAATAGCATTTATAACATAAAGTTCATTTATGATAAATTGGATTTCTGATATGGTTACAGGTGGAATAGAACTATTCAAGGGATTTCTACGATCAGAATTTAGCGAGGAGAACTTGGAGTTCTGGATCGCTTGCCAAGACTTTAGAACTTGTAAAGACAGCAAGCTGATGGTACAAGCACAGAAAATTTATGCGGACTTTATCGCTTTCCAGGCTCCTAAAGAGGTAAGTTAAGCCAAGAACCATAGTAAAAAGAGCATTATTGTTTCTGTTAAAGTTAAAATATTGAATAGTGTGGTGCAAAAACAAAATAGATACATCAGTTTGTAAAGACACGTAGAATACAACTTCATTTATCTTGTTACTGTTTTACAATTTGATTGGCTTGATTGAAATTTTATTTATTTTGTTTTGTTTTTTTCAGGTAAACTTAGATTCCAAAACCAGAATGCAGGCTATATCCAACCTTGACACACCCTCTGGCGAAATCTTTGTGGAAGCCCAGAAACGCATCCAAGCATTAATGGAGAAAGACTCTTACCCTAGGTTTCTGGAATCTGATATCTATCTGCAGCTTGTGAATCTGTCAGACAGTACCAAAAGTTGAATGGATTGGTGGGCTATCAGAATGTCAAGGACACTTTTATTGATGTTTTTCTTATTGACAATATTTGTGATAAAAACCTCTGTCAAGCAGCTGTCAAAATGGGAAAAACTGTGTGTGGAAATTGTTTTATGTGTTCTGTGTTTCATGTATAAAGGGACATCATATCATCGTCAGAGTAGGACTTCAACTATCATACAAAAAACTGTCAGTCAATTTATCAGATGGAAACATTTGATTGCTACTTGAGAGCTTGATAAATGTTTACAATAGGTTTAATTAGGACACCATTCCTGAGGACTGAAAGCTGGTTAAATGTTACAAAGTTGTAAAGGACACCATTCCTTAGGAATTGACAGTTTGGTAAATATGAACTTTTTGACACCATTCCTGAGGAAAAGTAGATTCATCACTGTAAAACGTCATCAATGTATTTAGCTTTTGTAATTTTTATACGAAGGGAAGATAACTCTGTCAAATGGTCTAGTGAGTTTTTTCTTATGATGACTCCAAACATTGTGCTGTTCTCAGTTATAATTGGGTTTTTGAACTCGATGGGACATCAACACATCGGTATCTGTGTGACATGTAAGCAGTAAACGGAGAGACTGTTATTCAGAAGTAAGCCACTGGGTTGGTTAATACTGGTACATATATTGATATCATAGATCATTGAAATAACTAGTCTCCCAAACAATGTGATAGTTGTAATGCTTGTTGGAGTGCAATATTACTGGATTATCTGCCCTTTGATAACCTTGATTGCACATTAGTTTAAGTCTTTTTGAACTGATCTTGACTGAAGAAAGTTGAATCATCATGGTTAAATGGTGGGGTTTGTTCTGTGCAAGCATCAAACAGGAAATTTTATGAATTGTATTTGTCTTGCAAAAATCATGCTTTTTCATACGGCAATCTGCTTTGCACATTTATTTTGCATTTTTCTACAAAGTCACAATCTCACGAGAGACATTAATGTTTTTGCAAAAGATGGTGTTATTGATGTTTACTGTGTCACTCTGTGGAATCCTTCTAGCACCAAATCTCCTCGTTCACAGGAAACCTTTGATCACTTGTAACAGTGGCTGCACAGCAAGCGTTCCTATGGAGGTTCGACACTTAATGATCTTCCCATGTTGTGGAATATTTCTCTGTTATAAGAGATTGTAAATTGTAATAAAATGCTTGGATGATCATAGATCTGATCCTTTACATATGACACCATGGTGAACAGTTCCCCTCAACTAGATGGCGTTCTTTTGTATTGTGCAATTTTTTGGGATAGTGATAGTTTTTCATCAAATTCAACTTGGTATTGTACATGTTTGTATTCCTACAACTCTGAACAAAATGTCATACTTTATTCAACAATTTCATATAAATTTTCAAAAATAAAAAGTTAATAATAAATTTACTGATGTTTTAATGTTTCATTTTCATGAGACAAGGGTAAATAGACAGTTTGAAGATACAGAAGTCTAAAACTGACTATTTGAAGGCAGTAATGTCCTAAATGACTCCACACGTTCATAACCTAAATGACTGAATGCATTTAGGCCCTAAAAGACTGTTTGAACACATTCAGACCCTAATTCTAATTCATTTGAGATGTAACAAGGCATTTGATTGGTCAATCAAAATAATTTGCGACAGTAAAACCACGATATACCGTCCGCAAATTTCCCATTTGCCTATGAAGCCTGGATGGGGATTGTTAATGATGTTGATGACCCAGACTGACCCTGACACGTCACGGAATTGATTATTCATGACGTCACGAACAATAGCGTGACCCCGAAAGGTCAACGTAATTCTGCCTCACTTTGAATATTTCTGACGTCGGTAATCCACAGCAGAGAGATCCAGAATTTGAAGAAAACAATGAAAATCAGCTTTAAATTGTTGTTTCTTTCGTTGGTTTTGGTTGACAGGAATTAGAATGGGGATAACCCTACTGTATTTTGAAATTAGCAGCGGTATATCGTGATTATACTGTCGCAAATGTCCGTTTTACTGGCTCCGCGGAGGTTTTCCCCTTAGTAACTGAACTCTTCAAGAATCTTTGTTGATAAATCAAGATTTAAACTCAACACATAATCCTGCAAGACCTTCATTTCATTAGTTTGATATTTTTCTCAAAACTGACTTATTTTGGTATATGTACATCATTTTGTTAAATCTATTATCTCAAAACTGTTTTAAAATTTACACTGCAACCACATACATACAAATAGTTTTCAGCTTTGCTTGTGTAATTTGGTACAGTCAAATCTGCTCTTTCCCATCCCTACAACACAACAGCTATATACATATATTAACACTCTACTTAAGAGACATGCATCCCTGTTAAAATACCACTTTGGAACATTTCCTGAATACAGATTTAATTAAGGATTAACTTGAATATATTTTTCTTGTTATGGAGCTATAACACAAAAAGACCGCGGTTTATGATGAGAGTACATTCCGTTTTTTGGTGTTATAGCTCCATAACATGAAAAATATATTCAAGTTAATCCTTATAATGTAATCTACTATACACAGTCCCTGTGGAAGTCCACTTTTATTGATGGACTCTTTTCTCTTAGAAACTATTGCGCTGCAGTATCAGCCAATCAAAAGCGACGTTACAAATGGCGACGTCATTTTTTATGTTATTGGCTGATAACATAAATTTTTTAGCCAATAAAAATGCTTGTTACAAGCAAGATAAAATTATATGGTCATAACACTCATTTTACATAATAATGAAAAATCTGGGATATTTTTTTTAAATTGAGGATCTGTCAAACAGCTATAGCAATTAAGAAAATAGTTGATAAAAGGTCTTTAAGCAATGCTTTCTTAAACATTTCCAAGTTTCTGAAATACCAAAAGAGTTGAAAATGTCACTTTGCTATAAATTGATGATGAGGTTAGTGATTAATTATCTTATTAGTTCTGATTAACTTAATTAAGGATGCTCCTGTAACAGCACAGCATCATCTTTTGAGAGACACTTGTCAACTGATGGCTTCTGAAAATCAATCACCTTAGCTGACCTCTTGGGGAATGAAATGCACACTGGAGCTGTTCTGATGCCAAAGAATCCATGCCTCTGACCATTCAGAGATGTCTTTCCACTGTGATATGAAATCTGTGATTTTGTAGGGGAGACATTACACAGAGGGAGAATCTCCAAACTTCTGTCAGTTGTAGTGACATTAATTAACATCAATTAACAGGATAATGAGGCCTAAAGGTCTTATGTGTCATTAACAAATATTTCAGAGAGAAAGTCAGTTTTTAAACTGATAAAATAATAGTTTGTTTTTTTCAATTTCAATTTTCAGTAACCAATGCAGAGAACTAAAAATGTAAAAAAGTTAGTTTGTTGGGAGGAGTTTTCTTTAATCCACTGAACACCTGAGGAGCACCGTGAGTGACATGCAGGAGATTAGAAGGAGCAGGAAAATTCAACAGAAACGTAATTTTATATTTTAGAAAGAAAAAGTGTCTTTTCTTATCAGCTGGTAATTGTTAGAAAATTAATAGTGATAACATATTGAGCGTTGGTTGGCAAAACCATCTACGAGGAATATGCATTTGTATTATTGGCAGACAGAATTTACAATGATAAACAAATCATGTACAAGTGTTCATTGCGAAAAGGAAACACTAGAAATGGAGAAAAAATTGGACAAATGCAAAACACAAATTTGTAATTGTTAGACAAGAATGTTTAGTTGGAAACAAACTACCATTTGCAAAAACAAATCTTAAATAAGACAAACCAACAACATTCTATAATGTGACAATTGGTAATTGGTAAGTCTACGATGATAAAAACACTGGTAATGTTTAGACAAGCATTGGCTGTTAGTACACCACGAAGATCAAAGAATGGCATTTGTTAGACAATATTTACAATGGGAATCACAGCAACCATTGTACAAGAATTCATAGTTTGAAATTAGGTGGCAAAAATCTGCAAGGACACATGCAACATAGTAAATGGGTGGCAAACACTTACAAGGAGACACAGACCGTGGTTTGAACAAATCTACAATTAAACTTTAACTTTGGCAGCTCGTTGGAAAATATTTCCAACGAGACAGATTTTGGCAGTTGGTTGGTAATGGTTGACAAAAATTATCCACAAGGAAACGAACACCTTTTTGGTAAAATCTATAACGAAACGGGGGAAAATTGGCAATAGGTTTACAAAAAAAACTAAATGAGACAAATGTTGGCAACTGGTACGCGAAGATCTATTGAGTCGCTAATTTAAGTATTTGCTTTGTATAAATCTGGAGAGACATGTTACCATAGTCGGTGAAACTGAACAATTTACCTTTATTTTGTCAAGATGTTCGGGCGTAATCTCCTACGAGACCTACAGTTTGGCGACAGGTCAGCAAATTTAGACTAAACAATGGATATGGTTAAAAAGACAAGTTTCCTCACAGAGAAACAAACACACTGGAAATGGATTGGCAATTAAAATCTACAATGAGAAACAAACATTGCCAATCAATTAGCACAAATCTACATAGGGAACAATTGTTTTAACATTTTTGATCTCTTGGACGTTAAAATGGGTTTTCTCCGAGTGCCAATATTTTTTCAACAATAGACAGACAGGTCTTTTGAAATAATGACAATTGATAGTGGATCAGCGTTAGAAATTTAAACACATTTTGTAACCAGACAATCCGGCAACCTACCTGCTAAATATAACGACACTAATCCTCGCGGTTTTGTAATGAAAATAACGACACTAATCCTCGCGGTTTTGTAATGAAAATCAATTGGAAAACAACCTCAGTTTTATCCTGATGGTTACCGTTAATGACATAGCTGACCTCGAGACACTGAAAGTGCAGGTAGGCAAAAAAAACTGGTACACATGGACAAACACCATAGCCTTTTACCCAGCAAGTGTTATGCCAAGCATCAACGAAGTTTGGACACATTTCATTAACTCTTCATCCCTTTAAGATACAATGTGAAAAATGTTATGAACCGTGGCCTTATCATTCAGAAAAAAAATATTTTGAATCGTTAAGTTTTCGAACAGATGGAAGCCACACCATCGCATAAACGTGGTGTCAGATGAGATTTTTCAAAATAATCACAGAGAAGATAAAACTGGCAAAAACGCTAACCTGTTGCAGAAAGTACCACGGTGTATTCCTCCCTCCTTCCTGAGATCCTTAAAAAGATGTATAATAAAACTGGTGAGGTAAGTGTTAACTTGGTATACATTGTATTTCATTTCAGTATTATTTCTACCTTTTTGTATAATTCTTTTAGTATATTTAGAACTTTCCTGTGTAAATTGTATCCTGAACTATTTGCACCATAAACAGTAGTCGATTTATTGGCGTGACTTGCAGAAATCATTATTTCTGTTGACGCAATTCTAAATTATATAATAATGGTTTAGCAGCGATAATGTCTAATTCATCTTCCGCCTGTTTCTTCCCACAGACACGAAACGTTGCGACATTGGCGATGAGATTCCATTAATCGAATCATGAATGTTTGGTGTACTGTATGGTATTTCATGTGTTTATTTAAATATTGAATGTGAAACAAACCCACCCTTGTGACAGCGTCAGACCACTAGGACAGATCTCGAAACGCAAGTCGAAACGACATATATCGTGAAACTCCTTGCTAAATTCCGGCATATCTTTGCAATATCCCGTGCCTTTTCCCCTTCTCTTTTTCCTTTCCTATCTCCAAACCCCTTTCCCTCATTCTCGTTAAGATCCGTATATCTTAATATGTAAACCTCTTCAGCATACTGTATATCACTTTCCTTTCCTTTTTTTCTATGACTTTTTTAAACCCTTTCCTGCCACTTTATGCGGAGTTTAACATTTTGGCCTCTAGCATCACCGGTGACCATGGCAGGGCAAACCAGCTGTATGATGCAGCCAGTGCATACTATTACCTAAAGGTACACTCACCTGTCAGTGTGTTAAGTCCATCTTTCGTAACAATGACTAACATACTAAATCTACGTGCTATGGCTTTGTAACTAATACATTCGCAAAGTTAAAATATACCCTGTAAAATATAACAACGATAGACTGATTACATACTATTGAAACCATTTATATCACGATATTTGCTAAGAACGGTAAGGTTACCTAGCCATACTTATTTCTATAAGAGTATTACCACGGACTTAGATAATCTAATCTAATTCCGTGGTATTACCTCATATATCATTTGATCTGTATTACATTGTTATAAAATAAATACGGAATAGAAATAAAAAGACCAATGTCCTTCTTCCTTGTGTGATTTCATAATGAGTCGGGATATTTTTGTTAAATGCATCCGGTAGATAGCGATACTTCAGGTTAGTTGACATGAATGAACGAACATTCTTTTTACTTTGAAGTATTTTTTGCTTCATTTAATGCTAGCAAAACATTTTTTCTTTAATTCAGGAAGCCGCATAGGACGTGTATTAGGTTACAACACAAACTTATGTACAAGTTCATTCGTATATGATCTTTACGGTATAGCTTATAGACACCGTCGAATACCATGGTTACGCCCACCCCTGTTCTCTGTATCCACTGTATATGTCAAACTGGAAGGCTATGTGTGCGCCACCTTGCGGATGATATGTACACCAAAAAAATCTCACGACAGCATAACGATACAATTGGGTGTCTCTAATCTGTAATCTAACGATTGGATAGTGTTTTACACCGGAAACCAGCCAAGTCACGCCTTCCCTTTTGTCGTGACATATTCCTGGGGTAGAGAGAACGGTGTATATTTCGTGGGAAATGTATGCTAAAACACGTGAGAAATGAATTGTTGAATTCCATTGTCTCTACTGCCTACAAGGTCATATATTTATTGGAGTGCATTTTAGACACTTTCTATATTTGTACAAGCTTATTGATTTTCCACGTAAAATTTATTTCGAAGAGCTATATTTTGCTGTTAGTGGATTCAAGATGACTATTTTACCACGTTTCTGATCATACATATCTTAACTTTATTTCATTTAGTGAAAATCCTCAAGTGTACAGGGTGTTGACTGTAACAGCTTTTACAGTGAAAAGCCCATTCCATATCTACATATCTACATCTCTACATATATCTGTGATAAGGTTCACCATATCTACATCTCTACATGTATCTGTGATTAGGTTCACCGAATATGTTCCCGGGGTCATCGGAACTTTGTCAGAATGGCGGCAAGGGAGTTGATGTAGATATCGTAATTTACCAATACCATCTGTTTCAATCCTACCTTTGTCAACATAATGTGTTTGTCATGCCTGCTAGCTAGTCATACTGTAAAATGTGTCGGTCTTATGTGTGTAAATATTAACGAAATCCTACTTGTATCACAGGTGTCAATCACAAACACGTCGATTGGCTTTCTCGAAACGTTACCTCTGGTACTGAATTAGATTAACAAGGATATACAGAAGCAGACAGGAGAACAGGAAAATCTAAAGTACGGAATACTGAGGCCATCAGTATTATAGGTAAGTGTGCAGAATGAATCAGAATCGACCAGAATTGCTCGGATTTGTAGCCATCGCCGAGATCGCTCCCAGTCATGCACACGTGACACAGACTCGAAGCGACACGTTAGATAATGACGTCATTCACACATTAAAGGAACAGTTTAATGATGAAATATCCCGAAATAAAACGATCGTAAAAAGTAGATGATTAGTTTCCACAGTTCTAAAGCTATTAGACAATTTCTCGTTTAGAGTCGGTTGACAAATTGACAATATGTTACATAACACACGGGAAAAACGTGATGACGGGTGTACCATCAAGTGCAGGACAGCCACCCTTACTCATCACCTGACTTCGCCTCCAAGTCCTTCATCCTGGATTCCAGATTTCTTTATCGTTCACTTGTTTAATGATGCCGTTTTTATTTTACGTTTTAAATAAAAGTAGAATGGGAATCCGCATTTAGTGTTATAGTGTAACGATGATTGTCTAGCCCACAGGGATCTGAGACTTTGTTGCTGAGTGAATTTTTGGAATATCCTGATCCTATTATATGGCGGATTAGGATTTAGATTGACACTCGAATGGATCCCCCCCAAAAAAAAAAAATCACAAAAAGTGTTTGACACTGTTGGAAAGACGGATTTGTTTCAATAAAGTTCTACATACATGCAAAGTGTGTCATCCTTATGCAGGCATGATCTCCTCCGTTTCCTCCCTAAAAGTATAACGTCACCAACAGACGATATTCTTCACTATAATGGGGAATCGATGAAGAGAATTTCGGGAAGCACCTTGCCTGTTAACGATGTCGTCAGAAAATCACTTTGTGTCTCGAAAAGCAACCCAAACCAGCCAATGAATTTGAAGTGTTTGCGCGTGCAATCGTCAGTATATGACGTCGACATCATGAGCATGTGCAAATCGTCCATTATATTACTATTATTAACGATTATTAACGTCGCTAATATTCCCACAGTTTTAAAGTTCTGTCATCTATTGTAGCAATTTAATAATTAGCTAGTGAATTACCACATAAGCACAATATTAGGATATGATAAATGAGATCACAGGGACCAGACCAGAAGCTAGGTTATTACCTGTCCTTTAAAGATGATAGAGGGGCAACACCCGACTTCAGAGCCGGACAATTTTACCGTGACGCTGCTGCGCGACTATTTTGACGTACATCAAAGGATAAAACTGGTCTACTTATATCAACCATAAAGTTGTGTGTACAGAGCCTTCGATTTCGTCATGACCTATTCCAAGGGTGCAGCGATCGTAAGTGAACACCAATGGTGGATTTACGAGGATGGTGTTACTACATAGCTTGAAGCGTATTATTTTTTATCATTCGTTCCTCCGTTAATCAGGACTTTAAATTTTTGATTCATTATCTGTCTCGTTTATACTGGATTCCAAAACTTCACCAGAATCATTAAACAAGCAACGTTTTGTCGCTGGCTTTTCTTGTACGTCAAGCTTTTATCCGAACTTTTTACTTTTATTCTTAGTACCATTAAACCAGGTTTACAGTCGTATTGTGAAACTATGCTCCAAAAGTGACATGAATGGAATGTGGATTTCGAAGAATTCAAGAGATATTTTGATCAATCTTGAACAATACACAAATGTATCTTCTGTAAGAACTTTTCCACTCCTTACATTACCATTCCTCATACTAATCCGAGAGAACATCTTCTTTTATAATGAAAGCTTTCTTTCCCAAGAAAGGCGAATGACGATATACACATATTTTGGAGCATATTTTGTTGAAAGAACTTCAAAGGCCAATACTAAATATGCTGAAAACGAAATTGTGAGTATGCTGGAGTTTCTGGTTTACAAAATGTAGGCATTCCCATGGGAATAAACTGTCTGTCTTTTGGCCGATTTTTTTTTGGCTTCAAATGAGGCCGAATTTATTGATCACACCGATCACGCTACTCTACATCAGCCGCGTTCCTCGATCTTTTCTTACAACAAGACCAATAGGGACGGCTTACTACTAAGCTGTAGGATTAGCGTGACGTTTTCGATTTTTGAATCAAGACCTTTTCCTTTGTTTACAGTAACATCTTTGCTTCCCAACTTACGTTGTTTACATATCCCGCAATTGATTCGGTATTCAAGAGTTTTCTATGAATATTACGATATCCGCGATAGATATCGACTGCTGACAGACAAACTTACAATACAGAGTTTTCAGATATGCAAGTCGATGGAGACTATATGGACAAGTTTTGTGGTCGCCGTCATCATTTCATGATGATTCTTGGTCTCATTATCCATGTACATTTTTCCTTTGTTCATATTTTGCCTTAGATTATCGGGTTCGAATTACACATTGCAAAGTATCATCAGGGCCTAATGTGTATGCATTATCTATAGAAATCGGTAAATAACGAATTCAGTTATCTTTTCAACCGATGCTTTACAAGACGACCAGATTAGCTAAGGGTTTATATAATATGTACTCGCTATATCTTTAACATTTTCCTGAAAACGTTTATTAAGTTTCTTTTATATTTATTTGCTTCCCTTCGAGAAAGACAATAACTCAATTGATCAAAGCCGGTTTTAGCACGTTTAATGACCTACCTATCGTGAACGCCTGTCTTACTTTGGGTCTCACGGTAACAATTTTGTTTGCAATAAAACTCCTACGCGCTTTTAACTTGAACCGATTTCCATTTTGAACAACGTTGTCAAAGATACTTAAATAAGTATCTAGATGAATATCTGATGGCGCAGCATTTAAATATTCAAAAGCAACTGATTTATAGCCCCATATTTCCATTGTTTTATGATTCGGAAATTTTACTAGTCTGACAGAGGATAAAAACCACCACTGCTAACAACAAAACGTCAATTGTCTGTAAAGTTTAACAGACTAGTGTGTTATAGGTGTCACGTGTGTCCTAGCGTTGGATCTGTTGGGCTTAGTGCTGTCGATGGGTGATATAATAAAGGTTTAATTCTAGCTCGCTAGACGCATCTTAATGATGCCATTATATACACCTACCATTAAAAGATATTAAAACAAATGTATTAGGAGTCTTTAACATTTTATACTATCAGTTAAACATGAACGTGTTTTGCTCTGACATTGACAGATTGAGTATGCGGTCGCTACCTATTTTTGCAATATTTTTAAAGACCGTGGTATTTCTAATACTTGTTTCAAAGTCTACCCTTCATTTACATATAATGAGTCACGTCTATTGTTATCCTCACGTTAGCTTGAAATTTCGAATCTGTAAACATCAATATCGGGTCTTAATCATATTTCCTGAATTCTTATATGCTTCATATTTATCATCTAGAGCATATACATCTCATCGATTCAAAGGAAAATTTCATAATGTACATTCAAAATCAGCACAGGCTGTAAGATACAAT
>JAUMHH010072544.1:6130-22686 GCA_032359455.1 Chlamys rubida
TAAAACAGATCTCGAGTGGTTTTCTTTTCTTCACTCGTAAATGAACATGGCAGTAGGGACCTTGCTTAAGGGAACGCGTGTTACAGATCATTTAAAAATTGAGCTATCGAAATGTTAGTGTGTATGTGTCTGAAGGTAGGTGGTCAGGGTATACGTCCGACATCTGTGACACGTCAGGTCTAGATAAACCTGGATTTATGACGGCTGTTGACAACAGTTCAATAAAACATGCCGTATGGAGTGGTTGTAAGTGTGGCTCATAAGTACCCCACAACACGTCATAAGGCTCGTGAGGATTTGGGAGACTTCCTCGCAATCTTCGTCTTGACTTTAAACCTGCGCCTGGTATCCAAACTAAACAACGTCCACTACACCATAAGATGATAGCATGGTGTCAGGTTTAAACTATGCTACTAATATAAACTTTATTTATTTTACAACAATCATGAAACAAGTTATTTCAACTTATAATAATCACACTTGTTGGCCCGGATGAGTACCCGGAAAAAACCCACGTGGTCGGGTAGGTGACCCCATACCTTTTCACATCCGATAGAGGAATCGAACCCCGGCCCCCTAGGTGAAAGGCAAGTGCGCTTTCAACTGCACCACCCGACCAACCGACTATGCTATTACAACAAAATACGATTCCTAGGTGTCCAACCTAAACTAAGTCATGATTTAGCTATTGTTTTCTCATTTTATTAGTAAACCTGGTTTCTAAATGAATATTTTTTTCCTGAAACTGGAAACTCCATTCATACTCTACATAGACAGTGTTCTTTTTGAAGTCGTATTTAACGTTCAGTGTCATTGTAAAACGAAACAACAGGTTATAATTAACTACGAAAAAAACACAGACCACCGGCAATAAGTTTATCACCTGTAAGCTAATTAGTTCTGTCAGCATAAGATTAACTAATTAAATTGAGAAGTGACGTGTTGTGAGTTCAGACTAGTTTTCATGATGTGTAGCATATTTTAATACAAACACTTGACGTAAGGTCATCGTGAAGGCCAGTGTGCAGGCATACCTTTTATTTTCCTAATACCATTAAGTGCATATTTCACACCTGTGCATATTTCACACCTGCAATGAATTTAAAGGTGTGGATTCGTTTTGAAGAGATAATTGTTTTGCATTCACGAAGTTCACGTTTGTCTATATATCACGAGCTTTGAAATCCAGAAGTACACATGCATAACACTGTTTTTAACACACTAATCGTCAGTAGCAATTGGCCCCTTACTGAGAAACAGGAGGTATCGTTTTTTTATTCAGCCGAGACTAGCAATTAATTTCCAGTTCAGGGTCATATGGCAAGGACTTAATATACAGTGTATACACAAAGACTTCACTTCAAATGAATTATGTTAATGTCCCTTTTTAACCAAAACGTAATAACATTACATCAACAATGGTTTTTTTTTTAAATTTTACTCTAAAATGGATTTTCGTGTTCGCGACGAATATGCATTCTTTTATACGGGAATGATTATATGATTATTGTGTAATTATTTGCATTTTCACTAACGCCCCAAGGACGACATACTATAAGCGAATGATAGAGGGTATTTATCATTATTTTCTCTCACACGAGCCTTGTTGATTGTATTTATCAATTATCTCAATTTTCATTCATCTGAGCGTAATTAAGCGAACACATCAAACAAACAGGATCACGTAGGAAATGATCCTGCAGTAAAGGTGCGTCAAGAAAACACTATAAATAGGAAAATTATTACTATATCTTTTATAATACACTTGTCAGTGAGTTGTTTACAGAGAAAGAAACCGAAAGATTGCATAACAATTCGTGTATTATTCTAAAACCAAAATCAGGGTAAAATCGAAGATAATATAACTTGTTGATATATTTTGACAGCTTTCTAACATTTTTTAGGACAACTGAACTTTGTATAGACATATTAAGGTATTGGAATTATCTATGCACAACATCACAAATAAATAACACCCAAGTTGATTTTGTTTTTCACAAATGTATACTACTTATTGTACTACACCCCTCCACTGATAGTACTTATTGTACTACACCCCTCCACTGATAGTACTTATCGTAATACATCCCTCCACTGATAGTACTTATCGTAATACACCCCTCCACTGATAGTACTTATCGTAATACATCCCTCCACTGATAGTACTTATCGTAATACATCCCTCCACTGATAGTACTGTTAACTACCTGACATGTACATACTCAAAAGGTTTCTGTTTAAGGACAAACGTTGAGTTTGCTAGCATCACCGATGAGATCTAGAAGGGCTAAACAGCTGTTAGGTGAAATGTTATTCATTTTAACCATGCTGTATATATTACCAAATTTTAAAGGTGTAGTCCCGTGTGTGTGCCGTGGGTTTATCTCTGACGATAGAAGGTGGTAGACTCTGCTTGTTGATTGGTTTGTCCCCGAGGTTTGCTGTTACCTTGATGGCCACGAGCGTTGCTTTTAAAGTAGTGGCATAAATCGTAATATACACAATTTACTCATTATCGATTTGAAACTCACCTGTATACTTCTAATTTATTAAATGAAGGTGTTTTCTCCCCTCCCCTTCTGTTTCAACAGTATTTTGGACTAATTTGAATTTACAACGTTTCCGCTCTTACCATCACCGAAGATTCCTATACAGATGAGCAGTGCTATGGTACAGTGCAGTACACTAGGCATGCTGTATGTATTACAAAATGTTAAAGATGCAGTCCCATATTTGTCTTGAGCTCATCTTTTAAATTGATTTTTAAAGATGACTGTATTATTGTAATCATTTTCGATATCTCTACACATTAAAAATGTTAAAATGACATGTAAACAACAAGATAAGCAAATGAGTGCAAAAAGGACTAGTGCATAATTGCATTACAAGCTAACGTCACGTCCGCCTCATAACATCCCACGCCCTTACATCAACTGTAAGTACGCCAGCCTATAAAAGTCGCGACAGTAGAATATTTACAACGGTTATCATTATAAACGATATGCGAGTACACGTGAAACACACCCAAATTTAAAGGTTGCCAACATATTTGTCATACCACAACAATATACCTATAAAATTACATAACGTTAAGATACACGTAGACTAACAATGCATAAACAACGTAATAATGACAGTACTATTTACCATACAGAATACCCTACAATCTCTACAATAATACTTATTTGAAAATAAGCCAGTTTTGAAAATAAGCCGGCTTTGAAAGTGAGCATAGAATGACTTACAGTCAAACATATCTCGCAAATAAGCCGTCTACAAAATATGCCTTGGGATTCAAGTATGACCCATATTTTCCCTGTCTGCCTACATAGTTTTACAGGTAATGACCACATTCCATTATCTGTTATTGTAATAGTTTGATGAAAACTGTTTAAAATGATATTTTTTCCATGATTAAAAATAAGCAATGTATGGCTCCATGAAAGCTGGGTCCACGTCCCGAGGCTGGGTACGTTGACCCTCCGTGCGTGTATGATCATTTCGGGGTATGATTGTCGCGCACTGGGTGTCAACGTTGCAGAAGGCTTTCACAGTAGCTCCAATTTGAGTCAACCTGTTTGCCGTGGGTTGCGTCTCGTATCACTGGGGGAAGACGATCCTGGTGGTTGAGCAGGGGTTGAAATCACTCACGAACTCTTGATAGGAGGTAGACATGATCCGACATTCTGCAACATACTACTTTGGCTTCGGACTCTAGATAGATGAGTGGTAATATGTGACCTCTACCCTTGATATCCATACTTCCAAGAAGGCGGAGGCTTAAGGTTAATCGCGAGAGTATACTTTTACGAGTAGTATGTATACTCTTACGAGTATACTACTCTGTGTATCCCTGACATTTTGGCGCTGGATAACCGCGCTCATATCAGTGTCCCCTTGTTGGGATCCGGGGTGGGTGGGGGCACAAATAGCGAATCGAAATTACACACAAATAGGTAATGAAAATAAAGATACAACTGCAGTTCAATCACCTACCAAACACGCAGACAAATCATCCACCAAAGCCACAGAAAAATCTTCAACTTTCCCAAAGTTCTTGGTGATGTCCTTTACTCAGAGCGGCAAAACCACAGCATCTCTGTCCCCTCTCCTTTTAAGGAAGGGCATTCAAGGCATCGCTGGTGATGCGTAATCCGTCAAACCTTTGGGGTCTGGCGATCTTCTCGTCGAGGTTTGTCGCCGACAACAGGCGCTAGATCTCCAGAGTACTACCAGCTTTTGCCAGTGGCTTAAAAGATGGGAATCACAATTTTTTTAATTTTAAGTTTAAATTACTTTTGAAACAGATGTGGGTGCGATGCGTAAAACCCACTACTTGTACAATTGCATGCAAAGGAAAATTCTAACAAGTCAAAATCACCTATATCTCTCTGCCCCTATAATACATTTCTATCAAAATACAATTGTATAGGTTAAATAAACATGTATAAGTTGCTATCAAAATCTTTTTACCTCGTAATCCCAAACTACAAATAGCAATAGAGTGATCCATTTCACTACCATTCGTCAAAGTTTCAATTGATCAATTGAAAAAAAAGAACAACCTGATTTTCCAAACATATTCAAAGTTTTAAAAGTTTACTTACTTTTTACTAATTTCTTAATTTCATTAAAGGGTCAACTAATATTAGGTAGCAGAGTACAGTAGAAACGGCCTGATCCTAAAAATAAAGGGCATGTCTCAGATAAACATGAATATTGGATTCAACCTGCACAACACACCTACATATATATGTATATTTATAAACTACTTTATGTTAAGAAGACTGATTTTTTTTTCAAAACTGTTTTCCCCAGCTTTGGGACTTGTGAAAACCATGGTTACCACATCAAAAAACACAAAAAAGTGAGAAAAAAAACTTGTTTTTAACCCAAAATTTTACCCCCGCAGGAAGTAATTTTGTTCTTAAAACCTGTCTAAAATTAAATATCGCCTACTCGGTAACAGAAATACTCACGTTTTAGCATAGGTCATTCCTACACATATTTACACATGTGCTGAGTACAAAAATAGACTACATGAAAAGCTAGATTTTGTTGTGTAGACACAGATTGTAAATGTCCAAAACTGTAGTCTCAAACCAATTTCGAATTTTATTTTTGAAAAAATAAGAAGCCCACATAGTCCACTTCATCATGTATTTGCCAATTTTAGTGCTGATTTCTTTTTTAAATGTTGATACATGTAATATTACAGGGGTTATTCGTTGTATAAAAATATCACCCATGGCCACCGTACGCTACTGTACACTGCAACCATGGCCACCGTACGCTACTATACACTGCTACCTTAGTAACCTCGTTCACTTTTGATGTGCTGGGGAGTTATTTCGTCAACGGGATTGACTGTCCCTCCCCTTTTATACGACGTTCGGTGAGTGCAAACCTATTCTACTAGGTAGAACTTAGTTCTGTTGGATTACTGAGGTTAGGCAGGTAAAGCCAACTCCTATTTGTGTTGTATTAAACGATAGAATGTTGAGCTCGAACGGTGCAGAACGAATGGCAAAATTCAGGCATGTATTTTTGATCTAGCAGGGTATCTGGGTATGTTTGATGTGTAAAGGTGTGTCTGGTGAATGGATATGTGAAACTCAGTGTGTCGGATCTATCTATTTATGATAGATATACATAGATATTGGTGTGTTTGGTGAATGGACATGTAAATGTACCTGATCTATATAGAGCATAGTTCTTGTATTTATAGGTGTGTTTGTTTTATATGGATGTGTTGCTGATGTATCAAGATTTGTATCCTATGTAACTTAATGCATCTAGATACGTATCTGAGGTTTCTAGATAAGTATCTGAGGTTTCTAGATAAGTATCTGAGGTTTCTAGATAAGTATCTGAGGTATCTAATGTGTATCTGAGGTTTCTAGATAAGTATCTGAGGTTTCTAGATAAGTATCTATGGTATATATGAGGTATCTAGAAAAGTATCTGAGGTATCTAATGTGTATCTGAGGTTTCTAGATAAGTATCTATTGTATCTAGATGTGTATTTGTTGTATCTAGATGTGTATCTTGGGTATCTAGATGTGTATATGTTGTATCTAGATGTGTATCTGATGTATCTAGATGTGTATTTGTTGTATCTAGATGTGTATCTTGGGTATCTGGATGTGTATATGGGGTATAGGGATGTGTATCTGGTGTATCTTGTTTTATATGGATGTGTTGCTGATGTACCCAGATTTTGTATCCTATGAAATTTGTATCTGTTGTATCTAGATGTGTATTTATTTTTTGTATCTAGATGTGTATCTTGGGTATCTAGATGTGTATATGGGGTATATGGATGTGTATCTGATGTATCTCGATGTGTTTCTGATGTATCTAGATGTTTCTGTTGTATCTAGATGTGTATCTGATGTATCCGGATGTGTATCTGTTCTAGATGTGTATCTGGGATATCTAGATGTGTGTCTGGGATATCTAGATGTGTATCTGAGGTATCTGGATGTGTATTTGTTGAATCTAGATGTGTATCTGTGGTATCTGGATGTGTATCATTCTGTTCTATATGTGTATCTGAGGTGTCTTGATGTGTATCTACTGTATCTACGGTATCTAGATTTGTGTCTGCTGTTTCTAGATGTGAATCTAAAGTATCTGGATGTGTATCTGTTGTATCTCGATGTGTATCTACGGTATCTGGATGTGTATCCGATGAATCTAGATGTGTATCTGAGGTGCCTGGATGTGTTTCTGCTGTATCTGAGGTATCTAGATGTGTATCTAAGGTATCTAGATGTGTATCCAGACATATATCGGATGTATCCGGATTTGTGTCTGTTGTACTAGATGTGTATCACGTGACCATATATGCGTATGTGTCTGGTTTTAACAAGATTTGTATACAGGTGTGTGACGACGATTTTCACTCGTTTACATTAGGATGCATTGCACCGGTTTTCTTGTTCCTGTTATTTTAAAATCAATACATGAAATGGCATTACCGAAACGAACAATTTCAGATAAAACCACGAAACACAAGTATCCCAAATTGTAATGTATATTTATTTGTATCATAAACTGTGTGCCTTGTACCTGATAACCTTTACTTATACGAAAATAAAATCTTATTCTTTGACAGCGTGTTTCCCCCATATGTATCAGGGTTAAATTGTCGTTTTAATGACAATATAATAAATGTGAGTTTGAGGTGAAGATTTTAACAAAACAGGGAGTTGCCCTCGGTAAAATTGCTTTATTGGACAAAGAGCCAGCAATGCTGATCCATCCTATAAAATGACCTTTGATGGGGGATTAAGTAGCAGTAAGCTCTCAATAAATAATACATTACTGTCTTTGACAAAGCAGGAGTAAGCGGTCGATATGTCATAAATGAAGCGACATCGAAGGAGCTTCAAGGCAGGCATTTCACGTGGGAAGTAAGAGTGTCATCTGGCTTTGCTAAATCTGACTCACGTGACAAAGGACTAAAACGTAAAAAGGTACAATTAGCTTTGTTTACTCTTTCTATGAGCAAATCTTACATAAATCGACGAATGGTATCAACAATAAATCATTAACCTGAATCTAATTTCCATAAACTAGCTTTCACGTCACTCTATTTTTATACATGTTGGAACTTCAGATTCCTATTAATAATAGAAGTGCTGAAGTAAAATAGAGAAAATACGTCGTATACATAATTCATTACATCAAATGATGCGGCTTTTAATAAGTTTTTAACCATATATCACGCTGAGCTATGTGTTACTTAGTGTAACCTATGCGTACTAAGCAATTCTATTGGCTACGACCAACCCGTGACAAGCTAGTTTGACTTCCGACCATATATGACGTTACAGCAGAATGTCAACAAATACGTGACGTCATATGCTAAGCCGCGGCGGCGAAAAAGAGGCATGCCGAAGGGAAATGTTTCCGTTTTTGCTTAATAAAACGACAAATGCTGAATGAGTTATGGTAAAACACAACTCCATAACTCGTGACAATAGTTTAGCATATCTTTCGAACCATCGATATTTAGTTTTTTGAAATTAAAAAATAATCTTTCTTGAAATGTTTAAAATGAAATAAGTCGAGTTAGATCATATGATTCAAACCCGTCACGCGTTTAGGAATTTCTATTGAACATATGATGCATGTATTATTCAGTGTTATAACAATCATTTGCCATATATGTAACATGTGTAATAACCCACATGGTGACATCAAAACTAACATTCGATGACATAGTGAATTCTCGGCGAAACGCAAATGTATTGTTTTCCCATTTTTTTCAATAAATGGTTTTGTGTGTGATAAAATCAGTTATATAACATACTTCTTTAAATTATGTGATAATAGAAAGATCACCCTTTTCTGCATTTCATATGAAACACACTGAGGCTCGTATAATGAGAGTCGTATACTTAGGGACTTTGTTTGAAATCATCTATATAAGTAATATAATCTATATGAGGATCATCGTAATGTACGTACATGTAGTGCACTCTATCGGATTAATACACTTCCGTGTACATGTTAGAGCAAGTTTAGTGATATATTGCGTTGTGGAACATGCATCAGATTCTGAGATTGAAAATAGTTTATATTGTACAGCCATTCATTTAATAAAAAAAACTGTTTTGTGACCATGCTGTTGAAAAACATTAAACTTAGTGATAAGATAATGAGTTTTTCACGTTAACCTGACGGTAGCATTGATATATCTTTAAAAACAAACTTTATTTATTTTACAACAATTATGAAACAAGTTATTACAATTTATATTAATCACTCTTGTTGGCCCGGATGTTAGCGCGTTTAGTAAGAGGCGTTATCCGCCCTAATTGATATATCTTTGTGACGTCATTATTTAAAAGTCGTATAGGTGATATCGAATGGTATTTTATATAGATTTTTTAATATAAACTCATTAATACTGATCAACAAGGAAGTAGATAAACACGTGGGCGTGATAGAATTCTAAATTGAAAGTAAAAAATAGATTTATTAAGCCTACTCTGTCGTAAAATACTTCATTTGTGTTTGTGCGGTGCTTGATTTTATTTTAAATTGGCCGTATGAAGGAAATAAGTATTCAGCAAATTTTTTGCACAAAAGTGTGTCACAGTATATTTCTTTTGTGCGATGCTTTATTTTATTCACTAATCCGTGCATCTAATACTACAGCAAAGTAAATAGCGGCGGAATATTTAATTCAATTATCCATGCCAGTATTAACTCCCTAAATATTTGACGTTCGTCCATTGTTATCGTGAAGTATATTCCATAAATGACGTCATTGATTAAGTCCGGTTGCAATATTATGACAGAACGATTGTCTGTGCCTTGACTTGATATTTATTTAATGTTATATTACACACATGAGCACACGTGTACACACGTGTACTGATACTGTCTACACGGCTATAGGCCAATTGCTATTGTGTCAGGTTTGATCACCAAATAAGTATAGTTGTATGTGTCTCATAGGCACACATACATATCACATATGCAATTCATGTGCCAAACAGTTCACAAAAACCGCAATAATGGATTTCCCGATGCGTGAAGGCCATAACTCAATGTCCATAGTAATACATTCTACTGTAATCGACATCCATACCTGTACGTGCTTAAACCAATAAGGTATTGATATACATATATTTACGCTGTATACTGGCCCACCACACATAGGTACAAAAAACCGTTAATATACATACCGATACACCAGGATATGTATAGGTGTGTGTAGTGTTCCCGTTAACACATTCACGTAAATCATACTTACCTGAACAAAATGTTAATTCGCTTATTCAAATAAACAGTTTTTTGACATTGTCTTACATTGTGTTTCCAATTTTATATTGAAAAATAGCATATTCAGAGTCACTGTATATTTTGTGAGTATTGACTGGGTTTCATTTAGTCATGTACTTGGTGGTAACAAGATGTTTTCTATAATACTTGCTTGAAATATTTTACACCTATATATGTGTGTATTAATAAGGTAAACTCAATCTACTAAACAACCAGGATCTTTTGACAACAGTTCAAATGACCCAAGTTAAAATGCAATCAGTTTGTGCTATCGACTGGCTCTATGTGTGGTGGGGTATTTATTTATCCCCTACTAACGGTGAGATATAAGGTTATGGTAGATATGAACTTGAATCGCCGTCACCCAACCGTCCATTGATCTATTTGCAGGTCCTACATCGAGCAGATAAGTTTACACAAATGTCGTCTGCTAGTGGATCACGTGACTCCCAATCCTCGGGCACAGCGCCAAAAGTTGTTCCATTAGGATATTCGGCCCGGGTGCTGTTCACGTTCCTCCCACATGAGAACGAACAGACGGAAATATTCGTCTCTGAAGGTGAAACTGTCCAACTGGAATACGAGGTGGGTACATGGGTATTCGTAACATCGGCGGAGGGTGAATCTGGCTACATTCCTGCGGACTTCTGTGTACCTTTAACTAGTGAAAATAGCCACTCTACCGAGGGTACTACGTCAGGATCGCTCACTACAGTGGAGCCATTGAGCTCTATTGGCAAGCATGAAACCATAAAGGACACCTTGATTGGTGTTTCACAAACACCAGAAGACAAACCGGATGTGTATTCGGTAGAGGATAAGATATCGGGTGATTCATCTGTAGGGATTATAGAACACGGGAGTAACATTTATACAAAATTCAGTCAGTTAAACAAAGTTCCAAAGGAGATTTATATTCCGCGGGAGTCTACAAAACGCTCGAGCAGTGTGAATGTTTCAGACCCTAGTGCTGAAGCCGAAAGTGTTAATGGTGAAACGGTAGTAGCGACCTGTGATATATGTGGAAGCTACATCACTCGACTTCCCTCACAAGTTCAGGGTTTTATCAAACCCAATAGGGGTAAAGCCGATTTCCAATCACGTAAGCTACTTAGTGAAACACCAGCATATTCAATACAAGGATTACTATCGCACTTAAACACAGATCCTTCTGTCAGCCGTGAACAAGCTTATAGTAAAGGAATTAACCATATTGAATTGGCAGAAAAATCTGAACCAGCACAAAATATACTTGAAAATCTACGTACAAATTGTGAACAGTGCAATGCTCTGAAAAATTATTTACAACTTCAAGGGGAAAGTTCAATGTCAACCGTTTATACTAATAATCGGGATCTGAAACTGGACGCGGTCAGTGACTCGGATTCTGAAGGAAGTGCAGAACGGAAGGATGACGTAGATGCGCATGAGACCCCCAATAGGGTAGGTGCGCTTATGGAAAATGAACATGAGGAACATAGTGATGGACAGATCGAGAGTGATGACAATGATTCACCACCACCACTTCCAAACTCCTCTCCTCCTCCATTGATTGATCTCACGACGACCAGTGCTGATATGGAGAAGCCCGACAAGGTCGAGGCGGAGGTTGTACCGGACAGACAGACGATCACCATAAACAGGTCGCCGGGGACGAGAACTCTCCCCGCCCTCCCTAAATATGATAGTAAGATGGCCTGGAACGACAAACCTCTGACCACGCCCTATAACCAAGTGTTCAATGCAGATCAAACGTTCTTTGATCCTCTTCTTCAGCATATGGGGAATCCGGATGAGGATTTTATGCGACAAGGTAGTAGGACAACTAGTGGGTTTGCTAGTTCAGAAGGCAGTGTAGAGAGCTCGGAACCTGAAAAATTCCTTGGAGCTGATGGAAAGCTGTACGATAGTGAAAGTGACCTATGTGTTAAACGCGTGTCAGAAAGTTCTTATCCGTCATCTGAGGAAGGAGCCAGACCTCTTAGTGGTTTGAGTGACCTAGCGTCTCCAACTGCGATATCCCCTGATGGGAACAGTGTGGATCTTTTAGGGGGGTTTAGTAATTCTTCCATGAGTGATCAAGACATACTAGTGCCTTCTGTAAAACTATCGAGTGACGATGTGTCTAAACGGACGCTTCACACTAGCTCATCTTTGGACGTTAATGAGATTTCAGCAAGCCGGAATATAACGAGTGCTAACGATGCCGTAATAACAACGTTAGAACCCGACAGAAACAGCAATGGTGCTAAGTCTGAAAATTCTCATAGCAGCAAAACGTTACCGGCCACACCAAAGCATTTCGACTTCAGGGCGAACCTAATGGTGTTGGGAAATCGCCCCAAGATACCAACATTGCCAAATAAGCTGATGGTATCTCCAGCTCTTCGGACGCGGCAACACACTACCACGGCCATGGTCAGTTCTGTGAATAATAACAAACGTGAAGAGGAACCTAGAACGAAGATCCGTCCCTCTATCATCACTATTGCCCCTCCTATGGGCGACAGAATGGTAGTGGCGAGACGACAACAACCTGCCACGCCTGCGAGGACCAATGGTAAATATCAACAAGGAACAAATTATCATTGTGCTGTTGCTATATAAAGTAAATTTAAAGAACTTTTCAACCTCATTTTCATTCATGATAAATTGTTACACAATTTGAAAGATTTCAATTTCTTAATATAAAAAGTAATTACGTAGTACTACTTACACTTAAATGGAACTTTTATTTTTGTTTATATCGGTTAACACTTTTAACATTTAAGTTCCTTTATTTAAGGTAGTTACATATTTTTAATTAAGTTGTGCCGTGCTCACCAATTCATATATCAACGGATATCATACTTGTCTATTATGATTCGACGAAAAAATTCTACTTAAGACTACTTTCGCCACAATTACCACTTATCGAATTTACAGTGATGTTCTTATATTTCTTACCAATTGAAGAATGACATAAATAGCCGTCGTATTATCCTTTCGCGATAAATTATTTTCAGAATTGTACCTGGAAAAGATTAACGTTTGGAACAACCTCATATTATAATGCTGTCCCATATAAAAACAGCAGTAATCTCAATATGTTTAAAGTCATTATAAAATCTAGTCATTATATCTAAATCATGATCAAATCTGCTCTTTATATTTAAAGTCATTATCAAATCTACTCTTTATATTTAAAGTCATGATTAAGTCTGCTCTTTAAATTTAAAAGTATGACCAAATGTACTCTTTACATTGAAAGTCATGATAAAATCTACTCTCTACATCTAAGTTATCATCAAATCTACTCTTTATATCTAAGTCATGATCAAATCTACTCTTTTATCTTAGTCATGATCAGATCTACTCTTTTATCTTAGTCATGATCAAATCTACTCTTACAAATAAGCCTAAATACGTACTTCACAACAAAAATATGCGTTGTTTGGCTCTCGATATTTGTCTATTAGTAGAGCATTCTGATTTATACAAGACAAAAAATTTAAAGAACTGTAGATTTACGTTCCCGCAACAGAGTTACACTCCAACCATGTCTTTAGAGGGTATGTCTTGGTGGGAAACAGAAGAAATTATGTAAAATGAACAGGACTCACTTGTAATCTGAGCACATTTGTTTCTAGTAGCACACGACCAGATTGCAGTAGATGCATTCCTATCCGCAATTAGTCACCCCGTGAAGTACCATTGATCTTATTACAGTTAGTAATAATAATGTAATCCCCCAAAGTGTTGTTGTGTGCTCTATATTGATCACAATGTATCATTAGTTCAAAGTACAATAACAACTAATATTAAAACACAAAATCTATGTCAAAATGTTGCAACCGAAATTGAGGAGACATTGAAACCTAAGGGAAAGACGTCATTTCTAAAACCTTTTTAAAAACTAAGTGTCAAAACAAGATATTTTCAGAAAGAATCAAATTGTAAGGGCTTTAGAGCAAGTTTGAAAAGCATCTTTTGAAAATTACCATACAAGATTCACAAAACATAAAAATAGCTTTAAATTTGTCTCCAGATTTAGTTTTATTATTGCCAGCGTTAGCTTGAATAGTAGTTGCGCAGCCATTTAAACGCCGGTCCATAAACTTTCCAATTTAGAATCCTCTGTTCATTCAATGATTCTGTTGTTAATTGTAAAGTAGATCTTAGCACAGAGCATAATGTTTTAAATTGACAACTGGTATTTAAATTGTGACGTCAGAATTAAAAAAAACTAAAGATAGCTAAAAACAGCATGTAGCAGGTTTGCGTTCATATGTTAAACACTAACATAATTTATCCAATTCCGATTTCCACAATAGGACATAGAAATAAGACCTGGATCCTTGTTCGCGGATGATTGACTGCCTAGATATATACGACGTACGATTTGGTGTATTGAAATAGTCCTTACCAGTACCTCAATAACACAAACAAATAGCTTGATAACTGATAGCGCCCAGTATACAATTTTGACATCGGGTGCGTTTTAATATGGCTACGGTTTATAGATTCCTATAGATTAAAGTTTAACTCGCAGTGGTAATTACGATCGAATGGTTCAGGGTCATTGTACACGTGAACAATACACGCCAGGCGAGCCGTCCACACTCTGAATATTGGAGTTAAATAGAGCGAGGTTTAATTTGTTAAATCGTGTTATCAAAATAAGCTTATATTTCGCATCCACTTATCTACATTGTGCTCGCCTGGTGTGTGTAAAACAGCGTTTTGTATGCGACATAGTATTATCTACATTGTATAGGGCGGTGTATGTGTTAGAACCGAGTTTAGTATTGTCTACACCATACTGGCTGATATAAGTGTATTTTTTCCAGTATCACTATAGGTTTCCTCTATACCAATTCATTCAATGAAGGTGCTAGTGATTGGTGAACATTTCTTGTAACACCCTGGAGCTAACTTCAGTGATCACTCTTTCAAGTATGACGCCACGTTACAATGCCTTGCGACATCTTCTTCCATTGTGACGTTATAATCCATGATAAATGTTTCCCCCGTCGGAAACAGACATAAATGTATTTCCTTGATAAACGTGTGATTTTCCAGATAAAATTTGATCATTGCGGGAGAAAAAGGTCCCCAAATTCGCGATGACTGGTTATTACTATCTAACACTCATTAAATAATTTCCAAATTCTTAAAGACACTTTGTAAACCATGTCTTTGGACAATTTGAAAATCAAACCAGCTTAAATTATATGAACATGCTAATCAACAATCAATCGTTGGAGAACCTCTCTATCAAGCAGCATTCAATACGGTGCAAGCAAAGCAGTCATCCTTTATGTATATATTTAATATTAACAGAATCTGAACAGCAGATCTTGTAAGAACATAACATACTAGTCTAAGTCTAAATACTATCTAAGATACACTAACTATGACTAGAATATGACAGGTGTATGGCGAAGGTGTGATAAACTGCAGAGACATTTTCCCCGATATGTTATAAAACCTGTTTTGTGACTGTTATGTTTCAGCCTAATCTGTCAATTATACAATAGTGACATTAACAACTTTCCCACGTACATCCGTCCTAGAACTTCTGTAAATATTCAAGACTGTACTGCCAGGCACAGTTTACAAATCCACTGATAAAACACCCGGTATATTAATTGAGTAGTAGTGATTCGTATCTGTATACCTACCAGGCTGAATCGACCAAAAGTAAATGAACTTTAACTGACCTCACGTACAATAGCCGTTTTCTACTCCACCTGATGTGAAACGTGGGCTGAAAGCCATATATTGGTTTTCCACTTTTGTAACATTACGTTTTAATCCTTTAGAAACTGTTGTTCATGTGAACGTTTTAAACGTATGGCAAATGTGATAAAGAAACACGTTTACTGAACATTACCTTAAGCTTATTTGGTGAAGAGTGTAGTGTAGTGCGTGGATGTTCCAACAGCACAAGGGACACCCCGCGTAGCATGTTAGCCAGTTTAAAGGTGATTGGAATATGGGATTGAAATTTATTCTGCCAATATCCGCTAAATTTAGTTTAGATTTTTAGCATTGATAATACATGCCGAGGTTTTATTTTGGTAAATGTAAACATCAACATTTTTATTTTTTCAAAAGACTACCGTTTTGACCATGAATATTTATCAGCTTTGTTCATATTGGAATTACTTCATGGCTTGCGTCCAAACTGATTTTCGTTGAATTATAACTTATGAAACTCGATTTTTCTTTGAAGACATTAACTACGATGTGCACTCTTTTAATATAGTTTCCTATTTTGTATCATAACGCTAGATTGCATTACATACATTTTCTTGCTATCAATGTTTGTAAAACCTTGATTTTAAAGATAACAATATCGTTCGATTATAATAATAGTTGTTGGATATAATTGCTATTCTGTCCTTGATATTAGTCACATGGACATTCCGATAGGACATGCTTGAGGTGAAGCGATGACGTATGTGATCGACAAATCGGGTAATACACAGTGATTACTTTTATGTTAACGTAATACTCCGTAAACAGATTAGAAATCATGGTGAGCACAGCCTTATTCATAATACAAAACCACGTAATCTGATAGAACAGCTTACTGTATAAGATCAGACTTTCTGTATTACGTTACACATAGCATGACACATCGCAGTTTCGTTTTAAAATAACAAACTTACGTCACACTTCTATAACTTTTATTAAAACAAATCCCTTATCCTCGCCAATAGGCCAATCATACAATATAACATAATACACCTACAATATGCCTTATTATT
>JAUMHH010072655.1:0-22685 GCA_032359455.1 Chlamys rubida
TTTTCCACAAGCAAAGTACAAAGATATCAATGTATGCATTATAAACACGTTATCCATCGTGGAGTGATTCTTTCGAAATCCAGCTTGGTTTTTTGAAATAAGATTTGTTTGTTTTGAGAAGTTATTTAGTCTAGCATTTATTATCGAAGTAAATAATTTACCCAAACAACTTATAAGTGTTATTGCTCTATAATTATCTGGGTCTTCCACGTTCCCTTTATTTTTATACATTGGCTTAATTATACCGATAGTCCAGCTTTCAGGGATAACCCCTGTGTTAAAAATAACGTTAAAGAGTTTACAGTATAATGTGATTATTTCTGGGGGTGAATTTTTCAAATATTCGTTTAGTATAGCATCGATACCTGGCGATTTATTGTTTTTTAGTTGTTTAATGCTTTTAAGTATTTCAGATTCAGTAATTGCACAATTCAAAATGTTATAATTTAGATTGTCATCTTTGTTATCATCATCATCATCATCAACATCATCATCATCGTTGTCATTATCAACCACCTTTTCTTCATTTAGCGATTTAAATTATTTATAAAATGTATCTAACGGAATATCAGGAGTTTTCTTTTTAGGTTGACTCAGGTTCAAAACCATCTCAACGTTTACTGAGAATTTTAAAACTAAGTTAAATTCACTAAGGGGAGTAAGTGGTAGAATATGGGGGCCCATTGATTAATAAATAGCCATGTTACAAACTGGACTTCTAGGTATTTATTTCTTACATGAAATATTTCCGAATTTGGAAAAATTAAAAAAATTGAAGCCTAACATTAATAGATATAGCTAGGCCTATATAAAACTATATGGAATAACGTGAACGTTTTTTTCTCTCTCAAAAGCTCACCCGCCCCTTGCAGATAAAAAACATTGGGTGACTGTGATCTGGATATTTCATATGATATCAATCAAATGCAATAGAATCTAATTATTATCTATTTAAAGCATGAGTCATCTAATATATATTTTTGTGTTGCCTTAAATATATCGAAAAATTTCGTATTTATTAGTAATTTTCGATACAGCAATCTTTACATATATTGGGGTATATCCTGCCAAGTTTGGTTTAGTGATAATTGAATACTTGCTGGTTTAGTGCTGCCTCTTGGACATTATAAAGGCTATTACGTGCGCAAGGTGCGCGGAAATTGGCAACATTGCGTCAAGGTTCATGACCCATACCATGTGACTTCCCTGGACCAATTATTACAGCACTTTACTTTTAGGATGCGCGTCAGGTTATGCGCATTGGAACATTATTGACAACAAAATGCCGTCAGAAAGTCCAATGGTTCCTGCACAGACGGAGAAACCTCAACATTATATGTGAGTAATTTGTTAATTTAACCGTGATGTCACTTCGTGATATATATGATTTTGTAGTCATCACAGTGCTCAAATGTCATGCTGGTTATCTTCTTTGCAGGTATTTAAAAGAGTTTCGAACAACTCAGTGCCCCCTCTTCTTGCAACACAAATGTACCCAGCACAGACCTTACACTTGCTATCGCTGGCATTTCATGAATCAAAGGAGACGTAGACCCGTTCGTCGTCGCGATGGCACCTTCAACTACAGTCCGGATGTATATTGTACCAAGTATGACGAGACAACCGGTGTATGCCCAGACGGAGACGAGTAAGTAGACGATCTGTCAAAATATTCTCCGCCATTCAAAAATTTTGGTGGGAAAGTTCCATACGGGCATTTCAATGAAAAAAAGTTGATTTACTGCAGTTTTTACTAATTTTAAAACTATGACATATGTAAACATGCATGCCAACGGGTTTGGTTGTTTCAAGTGACACCTCTTTGATGTTAAATTAAGCCTGATACCCGCTAGCAAAGACTTTTTATTTTGACATGATGTAAACAAAAAGCCGCCGCCATCTTGTATTTACATCTCCATTTTGTGTCAAGACCGAATTTTATGATGGTTATTTCAATGCAAAGCGAATTTGTCACAGCGATCGGTGATGCTTGTAATGAACATTAAGTTATGCGGAATATTATGATATCCTTTGATGTGTCTTTATCCTCCGCGTTTGCTTATATTATTTTTAGAAACGGATGTGTTTACGTCCATGCCGCAAGGCCATTGTTATCGAAATGAAGTTAGTGTGACAGAACGTCGCAAAAGAACGGATTTTATATTTGTGTCATTCTTATATTTCTAATGTTGTTGTTGTAAATGTAGGTATAATTCTGGTTTACGTATGATGAACAGATCGAAACTATTTCTATTTTGCAAATAAATTTAACTGAATCAGCTGTAATTTCTGTCATGCGTGCTTATTGGGTCATGGACTAGCCTTGACCTTAAAGAACAACATGGGAAGTTGCACGTTTTGTATAAATAGAATATTTCTGTTAATTATGCAATATCTCAAAAGCATGTTTTTATAATTAATAGATATATTCTAATAAAAACTGTTATATAAATGAACAAAAGGGAATAAAATCTCAAACCTGTAATTAAGTTGTCTTTTTTTTCTCAATTTGATTCTATGTACTTTTGCATGTATGAAAAATGCAGTCGCCCAATTAAATTGTCAAAGATTTCAGAAATGTCCATGTTTTGCTTGCTGGAAATGAAATGTTATTGTTTGTTAATTTTTTAAGAAGCTGGCACAAAATTAATCAAAATATTTGTGTTTGCAGTTGCCCCTTTTTACACAGAACTGCTGGAGATACAGAAAGAAGATACCATTTACGCTATTATAAAACGGGCACCTGTGTATATGAAACAGACTCTAAAGGGAACTGTGTGAAAAATGGCCCCCACTGTGCTTTTGCTCATGGAGCTAATGACTTAAGACCTCCAGCATATGATGTGAGGGAATTACAGTCTATAGATGTAGACAAGAGTTCCACTGCAAGTGGCAGCTCCTCTCTATCGCAATCAGGAACACCTAGCAGTTTAGAAAAAGAAAAAATTCTGGCTGAAGACCCAAGATGGAATGGTATGTTATTTCTTAATTATCCTAATTATAAATAAATCTATCATATTACACTATCCAATTTACTACCACTCTGATGTTATACAGGTATTGAAAACCATACTGGAAATTTGTTTTAATTAAGTCCCCAATAGGGACTAAGTGATAGGGGAGGACTTTGAGTATTTGCCTTAATTGGTTATGTATATATTACACTGGTCTTAACATTGGTTAGACTGCATTTAGCTCCATCTCTCTCATATAAGAAGTTCAACAATCAATTGGGGTACACAGAACTTCATTGAACATCCACTAGTGGGCGTTGGATCCCATTTTCCCTTACATTTATATGTAGGTTCAGTAGGTAAAGCAGGGATCAATCCAGGTTTTAGGGGAAATTACCCTTTTTCAGATTTGGTGTTCTTATGTATAAAATGTTATTTTAATGGTGCCTGCAATTATGTATAGCAATTAGAATATTATAATTCTGGTATATTTGTACATTTAAAAACTGCACCAGACAAAGAGTCAAGTCGATCCTATTACATTGTATGACAGCACAACATTTTCATAATCATCATGAATTCAGATAGAGTGTTGTGAAAACAAGGCCAAGAAACTAATATTTATAACTTTAATTGCGCTCCAGATAAGTGGAAGACAGTTTTAGAAATTTTCATCAAAACTTCCAAAAACAACAGTATTTCAATCTTTAAAATTTCCTTTAATTTACAAAAGTTTATTATGGTTATAGATAAGGCCTTTTTATCTATAGTCCCTTTATGATTACTGTCTATAAAATTTGTTGAAATTAAATCCTGATCTATCCAACAAAAATGTATGCAACGTATTTTCTTCAGAGGGGGCATGGAGTAATTAGTTAACTGACTTGCAAATCTTTTTATGATCTAGAATGTATTGATTTGTCATATATATACTTGTTTTGCATTTTGATCATAATTGTTTTTTAAGATATGAGGCTAATATTCAGAGTTTTTGAGTTTGCTAATATTATTTAAAGAGTATTCTTATCAGGTTTCTTACATGTGTCGGGGGTGTTTAATTCTATATTTTGAGTAATGACTGAAGACAGCTTTTGAAAAATTTGACATACCCAACCTATGATTTGCAGAATATATTGAAAGTTTTCACAGCTTCTTCCATTATGAATTTGCCAGTCATGGGCATTGGTTTACCAGGCCTATTGAATTGCATGTACACATCTAGACACCACTACACTTTGTACACCTTGAAATCTGGAGATAAGGATTTTTTCTGTGAGATCCATAATCATAAACAAATTATAATATTTAAAATATTTTTTTAGATACAAATTATGTGTTGGCCAACTATAAAACAGAGCAGTGTAAAAGACCTCCACGGTTGTGTAGACAAGGATATGCATGTCCATCAAACCACAATTCTCGGGACCGGAGAAGAAGTCCAAAGAAACATAAATACAGGTTTGTTTTTTGTTATTATTATTTTTAAATGCAAATGTTGAAAAGGAAAAAGAAAATTGATTTCATGAATGTTTAAATTGTAAATTGCATGAAGATAACATTGATATTTTTAAATAATTACATATGTTTATTCAAATATGTACAGTTATTGGACTTGGTATTTGTATGATAGATTTAACAACATTTTCATAATAAGTAGCGTTTTGATTAAATTCAATATTGACTGATATAATAAACTTAATGTTCCGTCATTTCTGATATTGTATTTTACAGATCCACCCCTTGTCCTAATGTTAAACATGGAGACGACTGGGGAGACCCTATGCAGTGTGAGAATGGAGACAACTGTGCATATTGTCACACAAGGACAGAGCAACAGTTTCACCCCGAGGTAACCCTATCTTATTTTGTCTGATCAGCTACTTTTCTGCCCTGCATTGTTGCACACAGTTACCCAAAACACCTTTACAATATTGGTCTAATGATCATGAGTTCATGGATATTTTCAGTGCATCATTGCGTGTACTAATTTAGGCCTGTTCCCAACCAAAAAATGATAACATGTTTTCTTAATTTTAACCTTTTATTTTCAAGTTGTTTGCTGAATTAGATTCATGACTGAATTATTTTTTAAGTCGTAACAAGTACAAGCACTTTGTTTAAGCGCACCTTGTTGACTGATCATGAGTTTTCAACTAAGTTTACTTCTATCATCTGTCTGTCTGGAAAGAGAAATATTGTTTTTTTTCTCCATTTTACGTTGCCCCATATACGTAGGTGTTTCTTACCGTACATCTCAAGGTAACAAAAAAGAAATAGCAGGTCATTAACGGTGAAAACCATTGCTACAGACCAGATCACAGAACATAAGCAATGGACATTGGGCAGTTTTGATTACAAATATATTTACATAAATGGAAAAAGGTTTAAGAACATGGCCGGGAATCAGTGATATGTAATTGGCAGCCTTGCTGAATCATCTTTAGAATAATTCATATGTGCCATAGATGGCAGCAGATTTAAATAAGGCCTAACAATGTTATCTATCTGTTTGTGTTTCATCCAGAAAAAAAGTAAGTAAACATAGCCTTTCATGTTTATTTGTCAAAAAGTAGTAGCATTGTGTCTAGGGAACTGACTGATCCTGAAATAGCTGTAGGTGTAAAGCTCGTAAATAAATCACTATTGATGAGGGACTATGGATTGCCTTGTTAATATCTCTTTTGCCTTACAGATCATATGATCTTCAAACTAGACAAGATTAAGAATGCACCAATTGGGTGTTCAAAATTGTTGGATATACAAATCCTGCATACTTATTTAACACAGTAAAATGTCACTTGATTTTTAATATTTTGTGTTTTTCAGATTTACAAATCAACCAAATGCAATGATATGGTGCAGACTGGATACTGCCCTAGAGGACCTTTTTGTGCCTTCGCCCATGTTGAACGTGAGCATTGATCATTATGCGTGTATACATGATGCAGATATAAGTTAGGGCTGTCATGGTCATACTGAATTTTGAAACTTGCACCTCTGAAATTTTGGCAAAAGTATTGAGCTTTCTTGCCTGATAATGAAATTGTTGCTGCAGGGTGATACACTTTAAACACTCTTTGCATTACAGGTCATTCCTTTATGTACTTGGACGGCCACCTTGGTTATTTCTTTCATGAATTTCAATATATCATTATCATGAGCTGCCCCTAGCATGTTGTGCCACCCCTTTATAGTAACCAGGTACTTTTCTCTTTCACAAGTATATTGTGGTTGTACATTGCTTTGCTATGCAAAGTTCTTGTAAAAAATGGAAAATATGACTGTTAAATATAGTTATTTTTTATTTGTTAGTTACTGGTAATGCTCCATATTGTGACAGGATTGTTAGCAGACAACCACTCTGATACCAAATCAATAAAAATAAAACATGAAAATGTTTCCTTTCTTTTTCAGAGGAGATAACTACAGATAGGAATTTGTTATCCACAAGTGAAAACTCCTTAGCTGCATTTGTATCAACAGTATTGCCATCTATGACGATGGAAAGTGGACTGATGCAGTTGAATACAGATTCCATACCTGCATTAGTACAGAATTTAGGGAAAGAAAATCAAAACATGAAACCAGTAAGTTCATTAATATTGGCAACAGTGCATTGTGTTCTACTTAAAATATCTGAATTCTGTATATATATATGTAACATGCACAAAGGATTCTATAGCTATTGATTTGCTTGAGATGGTGTAAGCTGCCAGCCCAGGAAAGTGAAAAATACCAGCTATAGCCAACACAAATAATCTATTGGATACTTATATTATCATGAAAAGAGAGTAAAAAAAGCTGTCCTACAATAACAACTTGAGTTTTAATTGTCGATTGCAAAAATGTTCTTTATGGCAAAAGACTGGTTGCTTAGGTTTATCTGAAAAGTCTACCAGGTAGGCATGAGCTTTTTATGAGACTAGGATTCAAAACACCGTTTGCCATCATTTGGGTTAAATTGAGACCTAATAAATCTGGTATCTCATCAATTATTTATTTAGCATATTATGATATACAAGTTCAAGCTTTGTTCCTCATACTCTCCATAAAAATGGAGGACATTGCTATCCATGTCCTTCCTGTCTCGTCCTGTCACCGTTCATTGCTACTTTGTCAATAGATTCATTGTCATCAAATTAACCAACTTTAGTGGATACAAATATTGAATTTTACTGTAATGTTATATGAAAAGATTGAAATCAGAATGATAAAAAAAGTAACACTTCAACATTTTCTTTCTTTTTTTCAGATTCAAAATTTGAATGGATCATCAAAATTTCCAGATCCTATTGGTAAAGAACGTGGCAACTGTTTTCCAAATGTAAGTAAAAACAGAATCATTTTAATACACCTATCAACATTTTGACAGGTGGTGATCATGACCTCAAGTTTGCTGAAGCATTTAGACTTCTTATCTAGTTAAGATAACAAAAATAAGAAGGAATTAGGGGTAGTAATACAGGCTGTTTGGCCTACGGTACTGTTGTACAACAGAAAAATACTGGGTGAGTTGTAAATTGATTGAGAGTTGCTCTACAGTAAAACATTAACTGATATCACAGGGGACTTAATAACTTGGTCAGACAAGACATTGTGGTTGTCAAGTCAAATATAAAAACAAAGGAACTAGTGTCTTGGAGCCATAAAATCATGAGATTTTGCAGGTGGATACTAGGTTTTTTCACTGTAAATCATTCTCGATACCAAATACACATTATGTTTATTAATGAAATCTTGCATTAGAAAGTAGCATACACTTCATACTTTCAATTTGAAGCACTTGTTAATATTCTTCAATGAATTGCAGAATAACAACATACAAGGAAATGTAAACAGCAACACAAGCAGTCCAATGCCAGAGCCAATTGGAAAGGGGCGATCTGGTAGCACCTCCAGCAGTATTAATTCAGAACTAGGTAGTCCATGGTTTTGTCAGAAAGCACCTGGGTCAGAACGAGATGATTTGCAGGTAAATATTAATCTGACGGGTATTTGTCATTTTAATGCTGCAGAAGCTGAAACGTAATAACATGTGACATGTTGCAATGGATTTACAATGGAACAGTGAACATATGTGTAGTTAAAATTAGGGTTGTCAATCCCGATTCCGGACGAATTAGAGCATCCGGTTACTCGAACAATCTTCCGACCGAGTAACCGGTTAATCGGTCAGTTAAGTAATCAAACAAAAACCTTTACAAATACAATATATATATATATTGTAAATAATAAGTAATATCTTTAATTAACACAACAGTTTACTCACGTATGTCAAGATCTCGACACCTAAACGCAGGATATGCATACATGTATTTAACTTTGTTTAGAATAATGCGGGATACAACACAAGTTATATCTACTCCAACTCATATGCAGTAATCTTGTTAATGAGAAACATAATTTGTTAAACTAATTCATTGATACTGGAACTCTTATAATATTTCCCTGAAATCAGTCAAGTAAGTACTCTTTGTGATTATTTAAGGTCCCACTCTTAAAAGTGAGTTTAACCTCTCAAAGTTGGCATTTCACAACTGGCATTCTGGCTTACTTTTAAAAAATGTTAAGACTTTTCACGGTGTGGTCGGCATCTTTTTGTTAATCTTTACTATAGACATTTTATGCATCTACTTGTACACATTTAAAGAGTATTTTGTTTATATTTTTCAGGCAAAATTATGGCAGCAGCTGTCAACGATAGACAATGATAACTCTTTAGAACAAGCTGAAAAACTGAAGAGGAAGCAAAACCTAGTGTTAGTACATTCAATGAGTCAAAATGGAATCAACAGTATGCCGACATTGTCCACCTCCCTCGGCAATTCAGGGATGCATCAGGCCCTGTCTCCATCCTCCATCATGTCTCCCCTAGCTCCAGCATTTTACCCTACCGGAGACAATGTGACCATGGCTCCTCTGATGTCCACCTCCACACCCTCCTTCTACCCAGCTATAGATACTGTGGAGTCAGTCATAGGTACAACAAATACTAATATACGGCCATTTAACATAAAAGCAACTACGTATAAAATTGACCAATTTTATCAAAATGTATGGATCTTCTCTATAAGGTATTTGTGGTTAATTTTTAAGAGATGAGAATATATATTTCCATAAGGAAAAAATGTTTTACAATTTATTTCTTTGCTAAAACCATCTTTTGTTTTATTTAAATGTCTATTTTCTTTTGTTTCATAATCAAATATATCAAACAAGCCTATTATTGGAAAATAAATAACTTATTTGAAGTGACATTTCCACATAAAATATTCCCAATTTCAACAAAAAAAATCTCCATGGGTTGCCACTTCTATCCACAATATGTCCTGTACATTTTCTGAAAGATTTCTGTATTTTGAATATTATTAATGGGAATAATAAAAAATGTAAACAACATGAACTGCTGTAATATGCAAGTAGAGAAAGTGACATGATCTCCATCTCAACATTTCAACACTAGATGGAAACTTAGATTTTCAAAGTGCCTTCCACATATGCCATACATGTTTTAATGGAACAGCCTGAAAAACCGTTTATAATGTTGTCCATGTTTGTTGAAGGCCATGCCTTAGGAGATCTTAATCTGGATGATATAGATGTCAACAGCATTGACAAAGATATAGACAAAGACAATGACACAAATTCCTTAAGCAGCTCGCTGAGTGCAGGTCTCCCATCATCAGGTAAGATAGATTTAACTTAAGTCATTATCATATAATAAATGTTTTCAGGTATTTTCTATGACTGTCATAACACAACTGATTGTCACATTAATTTGATACAGGTATGTTTATGATGTCAAATGTTTCAAACTAGTGAAAAACAGTATGGATAGGAGTTATAAAAATTCTCTCGTGTCATTCCCCTGTTAATAGTATAGCGCAGCCTTCCTAATATGCATGTTTATGAAGAGTCCCAATGAATCAGATATAAACATAGAAATTCAAGTCATTTCTGAAGAAAAAAAGCATGGTGGGCCCGGTATATCACTTCAGTTTTTAATTGTTGATGTATCAGATAGCCGGAGAGTAATATGCATGTCTTGTTTTGCAGGGTACGGCCCTTCCTCTGTTCCTATAGGTATACCACCAGGTGGCCTACCAAGGGGAAGCATCAGCAGCCTTTCTCAGTCTCCACCTTCTCCCTATGGTAGTTTTAATCTCCCTATCCTGTCAATGCCACCTCCTACCAAGCTAGATTCTGAACATGTAAGTACTGAAAACATTTCATAATCGGGAGGGAGGGCATATTTTGTTACCATGTCACTCCCATTCTGTTGTGTTGCATCTTGATTCAGTGCAATGAAAAGAGACTTCATTTTAACAGATTTTGCTTGACAAGTGGCTTTTTTTAGTAGGGTGAGCAAGACTATAAAACTTTCTAAAGATGGTGTTTTCCAAGTAGCGATAAAGTTGGGGTTTTGTGAGCTTCCAACCCACCTGCTTTATGTATCAATGTCTATATCATAGATATACAATGTATTAAATAGAATTATAAATGGAATAGGGAGAAATCACCATAAAAGTTTGGACCCAGCATTCTCCATGGCTGGCAGAAAAGATCATAGGCTCGGCTCGTCAGACACAATGATCTTATTTTTGAAATGTGTGTTGTATTCACACTTCAATTACGAATATGTACTTCCAAAAACATAACACAATAGCATAGAAGAAATAAAATAACACACTGTCAACACAGAGTTTTCAAAATATAAAGTAATTTTGAACAGAATGACAGAAACTGAACATGTTTCTCTTAACATTGAATTCCTGATATGTATGATTTTCAGCCCCCCACTTTTCCAAAAAGAGTTTTCACTCCTTCCCTTTACAAGGATCCCAGACGATAAAAAGTTTGTTGAACACCGGAACTATCTGTTATACTCTTGCTAGGCAAGTGCTGCACTCACTCTGAAATTTGTCTGCCCAAATTTATAAATGTTCATGAAGGTAATTAGATCTTGTTAATTATAAATATTCCCTCTTCTTTGTGAGTAGATTTAAATTAGCCAGTCCACTTAATCTAGTGCAGGTAACACATCGCAATCCTCCCTTAAAATGAATATTTGTATAAGCCATGGAAACCAGCTTTATACATCTCGACCGATATTATACTTGCTTAGCAGAAATCACATCCTTGAAGGAACACTAAAGGTTGCAGATTTGCATGTCAATATTTTGACATTGTATGTTTTGTTTTTGTTTATTTTAGAGTTCGTCCTATTTAAACAACAAGTTTTCATATTCGGACTTCAATTCAATGTCACCGCGGAATGGTCCTGGTGGTCCTCACTCCCCTCTGTACTCGTCCTCCTCTTCAAATCTCTCCAACAGTGCCCATACTACAGAACTACAGAAGCTGAAAGAGGATTTCTCGCACAACAAAACCCGTCTGGAACACTGGGAACAGGCTTACACACAGGCCAAATGTGTAAGCTTCTTTACATTATTATTCAAACAATTTTTGACAATTTCCTAAAGACTACAGAGGGTTTATCAGAGCTTCGTTTCTGGCTCTACCTTAGTGTGTATAAAGATTCAGTAAGTGGCATCAGGTTTTGACCAGTGTATAGTATTGAAATTTAGACTCACAACAAGAAAGATGATGTAGTGTGGACATTATTTATTCATTCATTTTCACTGAAAGGCCACATGAATGTTAGGCCATGATGAGTCGTTTGTCTGGCATCAATTTTTGGTGATGATGGCCATTTGCATGCTGGGTTGCAAAGCCATAAGTTAATTCAAATAATGAGCCAAACACTCTTTGAAGGTCATATGGTCAAATTTTTGAACAACTTCTTTTGGAAAACAAGAATGCTATTAGAGTGATATATGTTTGGCTTGTAGCATGCTGGGTGGAAAGGCTCTCAACTTTATTCAAATGAATGACCTTGACCCACTTTCAAGGTCACAGAGGTCAATATTTGAAATCTTTGAAATAATTTTACTGAATAACAAAGAGGATGATGATATATTGCCATAAAGGGATAGTTTGTTGCCAATTTAGTTTCAATGTATAATCTTGACTCAATTTTAGGGTCACAGGGTCAAAATTGTTGAAAAATTTAAGCAATTTCTTATTAATAACAAAACAGGGTAATGTGGTAATGATATTTGGCCTATAGCTCAATGGTGTGAAGTGCTAGTGCTATAAAGTGTTTGATCTGAACAAATGATCTAGCTAACTTTGAAAGTCACATTAGAGCATCAAGTTAAAATATTCACGTGAAGATTCATAAGTTATAAAGTAATAAAATCTTTGTCAAAGAACCAGGATATGTAGAGTAATGATATTTAGACTTTTAATGAATTTGAAAGTCACATATTTCAGATAAATAACAGGTGAGCAATACAGGACCACTTTGCCTCTTGTTAACTTATCTTACAAAATAAAATCAATCTGTGATTAAAGTTCTGCATTATTGCTGTTTCAGGCTTGTGAAGCATGGAAAAAAGAAGCTGAAGAGTCTTTAAGAAAAGCGAAATACTGTGATGATGAGAGGTTAAATGCTGTTAAACAGCGGGAAGAGGTAATATCTTGCAGTAGAACCACCGAAATGTTTCAGTGATATTAAACACCTGTATGTATCTCTTCAAATTTTATCCTGGTACACACATAATGAAACTGTTTCTATGGAGGATACCTCTTTCATTCATTAAATTAATACACAAGTGCGGAAATATTAGGCAATCTTTGCCAACCATAAGTAAAAATGTAAAACCTCCGGTGGATGAAAGAGAATTTCAATGCATATTGAACCAGGGCAAAGGTCTGAATGGATAACATGAGTGAGATGATATCTAAAACAAAAAATAAGAGTTGATTATTTATCCAACATTTTTAAGTCCAGACTTGTGAGATTCCTCTTGTACAAGTTGTACACAAAAACCAAAATGTCTTAAACTGATGACATTCCAATTGAATTTTTAAAATGTTCAGATAGCTGAAAATTTTACATAGAACTTTTTGCACCTATGCTTATGAAATATATTATTTATGCTGCAGAACAATAAACCTGAAACAAGAAAAACATCTAAAACATTTTCACCTGTTTTCTATTATTCTGAAGAGTATTGATGTGTTGACTCAATATAATAAGGACATCCTTTTCTTACAGGCCATTATACATGCCAAAAGGCTGCAGCAAGATGTAGATACCAAACAGAACGGTCCACAAGTTAGATTTCTTCAGAGAGTGAATGAATTGCCATCCTTAGGAATGCCTCAACTACAACAGCTTCACCAGCAGTTAACACGAGATTTGAAAACATTAGATGGGGTAGGTACCAGTAAAGCACAGCAAGAGGTTTACAAATGTTGAAGGTACCAGTACATGTATCACAAACGTTTTAAAAACAAGATGGGTAGGTATAAGCTAAAAACGATTGTTTCATAGATGGAATTGGTAGGGGGAACAAGAGATTTGAAACTAGATCAACTACATGCAGGTTAATGAATTACGCATCAACAGAATATAGGTATATTCTGGAAAGAATTTCAATGAAGTTTAAAAATACAAAACTACAGAAGACAGAAATTTTAAAGTAACTTCTAATTAATTTAATCTAGATTTGCAAATGATGTTATTTGTGTGTGTTCACATTTTACTTCCACATGGATGTGGTTATAAAGTTATATCTGGTTGGTTGTTTGAAGTGGGGGAAGTTTGGGATTGCATTTGAGGTAAAGTTAGGTGATGCCTATTTTAGTAACCATGGCAACTAGAAATACTCAATCATAAACAGTAGTGGCAATGGTGTGTTGTGGCATAGTAGTATTTGTATACCCCTGCTTTGAAGAAAGTTAGCGGTGATGAGTATTAGCTGTAAATATTGTACATTTTATCATGCATTGTATCTTGACCATATGTAAGATGAGTTTGTGCTCAATATGTTATCAAGAATAATAAAGCCTTTATTATTATTATATATATTCACCTTGATTGTTGATCGATCCATCTGGACTATAAATACCACTGTCTGAATTACAGACAGGATTACATGTATAAAATGAGAAAGCACTTTAATTTTGTCATGTACAAATTGGAAACAATATAACCACTGATTCACCCTTGACCAGGACATCAAGTACGAAAATACAGATTTATGGAGCATATCTTGACCAAAACTGTTCCACATATTGACTTGAGACTTTATATAAAGGTGCATCATTATAAGATGGGGTTTCTGCTACCTCTCTTTTGCCTTTAGCTCACATGATTCATCATGTCATGCGTTAACAATTTACATTATTGACTTCTGAAGACAACCACTGAACCGATCATTCAAAATGACCGCCCTTGTCTCTGAGTGGGAGATAGTATACATATCCAACTTATCAGAAATGGCTGCTCGATTAACTCCAAAATTAGTAAAAATGTTCCTTGTTTGGTCCTTAAAAAGTGCTCATACTTCAGTGTCGGACTGAAAATTAAAAATGGCTGTCCTGTCCTGGGATTGTCTGCGACTTTTTGAGAAGTGTTGTTAATGTTTTGTGCCAGTAAGAGTAATAGTAATAATATTTCTCATAACTCAACCTCCAAATTTGTTTACTTTTCAGTTAATAGTATTCCATCAACAGAATGTGAAGTGTATGATATGTCGGGAGAAGGATAGGACCGTTGCAGCCAGGTTACAATGCAATCATCAGATGTTTTGTGAAATGTGTATTACAAAGATTATGGAATGTCCTGTATGCCACACCCACATACAGCGACCAAGCACAGGCTACAACAGGTTGTAATAATGGACTTGTTTAGGATTTTCAAATTTATAAATGAAAATTGACTTGAAAAGTGCTAATCATCTCATTTTCATCAACATTTGTTATAGATTTTATTTTCTCATTTTGTTGGAATTATGTTCTGAATTTTTCTGTTGAGAAATATTGTACACTGGGAATTCTTTTGTTATTCTTTAAATAAGAGGGAAAATGAACACGTTTATGTGATAATTATGTACTTTCTCAGATTATTTTGTTTGGATTATAAAGTACAAGGTGGACTTGAGCTTGTTCACATATATAGTTCTGCATGGTTAGTGCTAGTCTTCCCAGTTAACAATCCTTCACACAGAAAACAAGACATTTTTATTTTCATTTTACAATTGTTAAGTTGATACATAATGGTTTTTCTTAAACAGCTAAACTTTAAATGCTTTCTCAGTAGGTTTTCAATGTTTACTCAGAATGTATTATCACTGGTTTGATAAGAACTCTGTTTCATCTGCAATATTATAAGTATATATTTATATGTTGATATATGATTAGGTAGATAGTATCCAAAGTTTCATCAATATGAGTTTGTTGTAGATTCATTTTTGGTAGCAAAGGGTTTCATGTTACATCATGCTAGGTCAATCAATTTTAATTTTATTTTGAGAATGGTGAAGCACGCTTACAAGGACGGAATGGTATTTTCCTCCAAAGAATCTGGAGTAATATTGTATAAGAAGCTGATCTATTTACAGTGTATTATCAACGAGCTTCTTACTCATCCTAGCTCATTTTTGCCTCATCCTATTACTACTGTACACATGTATGTAGTTGTTTTTCATTGATATGAAATAGATTTAGACCAGTCTGTCTTTTCCATATTGTTTTATGAAATTGCATTGTTTTATAGTGGGAAATAACCTTGCACTGAGAAATTGACTAAACACACAAACTCTTGCTGTAAAGTCTTGTTTCCTGATACATGGATGTACTGTGAAATTAGATATTTTCACGGGGCCCAAATATTATAATTTCCTGGAAGAAAAAAGTTTCATGGATACATAAATTCATGGATTATGAGAACTGCTCCGAAAGGAGAAAAGTTTTACATCAAACTTGTAATAACTTTATTGATCTATGAGTTTGTGGGTTAAGATTACCCACAAAGTCAAAGATAATTAGTTAAGTGACACAGACTGTCTGGTGATAAGATTTTAATGAAAATATCTTGACATTTTTATAGACAGGCATTCATACTTTATCGTACCATTGTTTAAACAAGCTGGTCTATTTCCCAGCCAGTGGTTGATCTGATAATGGAAGTAGTAGGATGTTATAGATTTTCCTGAATCTACTGCATTTAAAACTCATTCACTGAATATCATTTGTATAAATCTCTCATCAGTATTTCCTGGCAAAGCAGGAAGTTTAAGTTCATCCACCATAGCTCCGAGAGCAGAACACCAGATTTTATCCTAATGTTTCATCAAACATTGAAGCAATTAAGTTTTTTGATATCTTTGAGTGAAAAATAAATGAAGGAGAATGTAACATGTAACCAAGATATACATGTACCCAGATTTAGCATAAGGAATCATGTGACCCGGCTATTAACCTGATTGACAGTCACATGAATGCATGCAAGAACGGTGCATTTCATCAGAAACGTAAATAAGAATCAAATTTGAAAATGTTTTATTCATGCATACTGATTTGTATAGTTATTAGTGAAGTTAAGTGAAATCAGTTTTAGTCCCTCTGTGTGTCATTAGATATTTATTTTCATTTGTTTTGTTGATTGAGTCAATTTTGTTTTTTTAACATAGAGTCTAGCTTCCAATTTGACCCCTGTAAATTAAGTAGTCATAGCCATTAAACTGGCCCCTGGAAACAAAAAAAACAAGGCCAGATTTCTCTACTGTTTTTGGTATGATTTGTTGCATATCCTGAAATGTGTTGATTTGCTTTGACCTGAAATGATATGCAAGCTATGTGATTAATGTCGAGCATTTTTTTCTTTTGAACAACATTGTCAATATTGAAAATTGTAATCAAACATGTCAACCATGATCAATTAAGATTTAAGCTTTGTGGCAGTATTGGTATCTTAGAGCACACATGATGTGTCTATGACAGTTGGCTAGTGGCCAGCTCTTTATCTTTTCCCTGTATAACCAAGCCATTTTGAACTCTTGTTGTTCACATAGTCGAAAATCTCAGCTCTGATCGCACTTAACTGAATTGGTACATATAGTAGTTTTTGTTAAGTCTTGTGATGCTTTAAATCTCTTTACGGGAAAGTTTTTTAGGATTGACTCTAGCACTCGGTGTCACCAGTGGCATAAATAGAATAAAGTATACATGGAAAGATGGCCCTATCAACAACTTCACATGTTCCTCCTTGGAACTGACAGAAAGAATGATCTTTAAATATATCGAAGGGGTTGTATTGAGCAAACAATTGTTGTACAGCTTTAACTAAAAAAAATGAAGAAATTCTGTATGATAAATGAAAGTAAATTGATGATCATTTTAATACAACATTCACCTGTACATAAACATTAATTACTGAAATTATCAGCAGTCGGAATTCATTTCAATGATGTGATACCATGCTACTTGATAAATTTTTCCAAGTTATTTTTGTGGTTTTATTTTGTAACTACCAGAATTCAAAACAAACTCAATTCATGAAATATACTTATCATGAAAACCTGTCTAAATAAATTTGTTAATGGTTTCACAACATGATATAACATAAATACTCATGTAAATGATTTTTTTTTTCGCAAACTTTTCTTTTAGCTTGAATATTCAAAGAAAACATAATTAAGGGACCTTGAAATTTGCTGGCGGTAAACGAGGTGGCAAATGAAATGACAGGCATTACATCAAGGTTTTACTGTACATGTGTTTCTATTGATAATTGCTATCTTACAACATATATCACCAATAGGCCAGCTATGCTGTTCTCCAACAGCTCTTGTTATATTCCAATTCTAAAATTGGATCACAAGTTAAAGGGGAGGAAATATTCCTTGATAATGAGAATATGAAATTATTACTTGATACCTTGGTAATCATTTAATACTGTCAAAAATCTGGATTTGGTGTTTCATTATTGGGAGAATAGATGTGTTAATTTACCTCACTTCATGCTATTGTCTTTTGAACGAACATCAAAAACCTTATTCAAAAATGGCAGTAAAAGGGCAGCTTCAGTGGCCCATGGATTAGTCCTGTTGTCAGCCAAGATTTGATCAGATTTACCCTAATGAGCATCCTGTTTAGCAGTGATGAAGTTTAGGGCGTATAAATTGGATGTACATCACAAATTCAGTGATGTAGTCATGTTATGTTATGTTTACTCCTTCACAGTTTCACTGAGCAGTAATTTACTCTATAGCAGTAATTAAAAAACCTGTAATGGAATAGGTCTTCAGCAGCCTCTAATGGAATAGGTCTACAGCAGTAATTAAAAAACCTGTAATGGAATAGGTCTTCAGCAGCCTCTAATGGAATAGGTCTACAGCAGTAATTCTGCATAAAAACTAAAAATTATGGTAATGCAAAGTATAAACCAAATTAATGGGGTTTCGTCATATGAACATGTATCGGTAAGTGACTTTTAACTGGTAGAAATCTCTTCAATGCCCGGCAGTGTACGATTACAACAGTGTGACATCCATACATGCTTACACTATGTGTTCTAGTGTATAGGGAGCTATTGGCAATATAACAGAAATGTTATCGCAGAAAGATTCAATGGTGGAGAAATTCTGTATAGCAGTTTTGCCAAAACACAACTCAAATGGATCAATGTTTCTTTGTTTCAATGATGATTTCATGATAAAAATGATAAGTCTTGAGATCACAGACTGAAAAATAGTGATGGAATATGAAACAATTTCAATTAACACCAAATATGTCGCATATTAAGTGATCCAATCGTTTTATTCATAGCACTCGACATGAATCCATCACCAGGTAGACCAAAAGTAATTTATAATTAACTTTGTAGAATTTGCTGTGGAAATAGAAGTGTTAACTTATATAAGGTTGAAATTGAATATGTGTGTATTATTTTTGATAAAGTAGAATACATAGATATTGCTAAATATTTAAAGGTTTCTGATTGTGAAGTGATATTTAAGGCAGTCACTGAACACAAAGACATCTTGTTGTGTATATATATATGATCTTAGCTGTCATCTGCAAATATACCATTGATATGGAATAATCTATTCCTTTGCCACTCGCTAAAAATTTCACATCACAGTTGCTGTCAATTTATATGTCGTGTTTGAAGCCAAATAAGTGTGGCTAATTGGAGTGTCTCAAAACCTTGCATGAACAATTATCATGATAATGGTGTCAGAAGTATTTTATTGGTGGCATACGATGGCACTCTGGGACTGGTTCTGATATTGATTTTAGGATGATGATTACATGGAAGTTAAAAGGACATTTAATTAAGATAATGCGAAATCGGTAATATTTTGTGTATATTTTCCTCTGCACTTAAGGCTATAGGTGAAAACTACCAAAAATGGATTCAACATGTACACTGTGATACATTTCTGCTTACCAATATTGAATAGCAGAAGTATAATCTAGATTTACTTCCGTTTCATTTTTTTGCAGCCAATTAAAAAAAATGTCCAAAACCTTGTGATACTACTAATTCAAAATTGTGTGAAAATAACATGATGCAAATTCAACCTGCTTTACAGTAGTGATTGCAGAAAAAATAACATGTAATATTTTTATGCTTGCATTAGAATACACTTTTTTTGTGTGGATTTAGTTGATAGTTTTACACATCATCTCTTATAAGTTGTAAATCCTTAACTTCAGATATTTGCATTCCTGACAGAGTCAACTTTCCCATCAACTGTTGATCACTGGTGTCTGTATGCTATGTATAAAATGAAGACAAAGACTTAATGCAATCCATTCAAGTTGATTATCCTATGTATATAATCTTCTATGGTATGTGCCATTCAAGTCCTTATTTGTTTAGGAAGTGATGTATATAATTACAATACACAGGTCTTGCTTCGACTTTTAAATATTTTAATCCTTATGAAGAGCAGTAGCTAGCTACAGAGCCCGGTACATTTTGTTCCTATAGACTACCTATTCCACAGCCAGTCAGTGTTTTTTGGGTATACGGTACATTTTGTTCCTATAGACTACCTATTCCACAGCCAATCAGTGTTTTTTGGGTATACGGTGCATTTTATCTTTCACAATTGATGAAAATATTTTTAATTGATTAGTGTTGATCCATAGGTTGTACTTTCCCTATCTCATTGCATAAAATGTACATGTATTCTATCGTTTCATTTTATGAGTCTATACCAACCTAATCACAAAGTGTTTTATTGATAACTGTATGTAGTGTGGATTTTAGAATTTATTTGATTTGTTCCTAGAAACATTTCCTTTTTTTTTTTGACGAGAAAAGGCTAAGCTTTTGGAATTTGAAAGTATATGTACTTGCAGTAGTATTGGTGTTTCAATCTCTGGATATTTTGACAGCTTTCTCCAGTTTTCCCGTAAGTAGTATTTGGTTAAGCATGTAACTTTAAAATAGCAGGACAGTAGATGCAATTTGTGAACTGTTGACAACACTGTATTTTTTATGTCATATTGCACATGACAGATTTTGATCTACTTGCTTTCTCTCCAAGTCAGTGGACCAGAAATCTTGAGTTAACTTTAATTGGCGATGTGTTGTAAGATACAAAATATATGTTCAGCAATAGTTAGGATGGAGCTGTTATGCCATGATGGAGCAATTAATTAACAATCTGTTATTACCTGGAGTATGAACAGATTGTTACGAGAGGTGATACTCTCAATGACGAGAGTTTGGCCCGCTGGTTAGGGCTTAGAGTGTGTGATGAGAGGGAGGTTCTATTTTATAGTATACGGTAATGCATGATATCATTAAAATGTGTTATACTCAGGGCATTTTGGGCAGTACATGTTTTTATAAAGATTTTTTTTCTCTCAGCCAGGTGAAATATTACAAAGAGTGGAAGAAATAAAATTTTGTATGAAGTTTGACAAAAATATATTTGAAAGTGATTGATCCACAAGATACGAATTTCTATTGTGATATAAATGTATACATTTTGTTCTAGCAAGGTATGTACACATTCACACTGAGTACTTTGTATGTGATTGTGTTTCGGCAACAAATTTAGAATTTTAACTTTCTTTTATTTCGTTTTCGTTTTTCTTGGATGTAAAAATTTCTCATTTTAAAAATTGAATTATGTTTCTTGTGTGTAATGAATTGAAATTTCTGTACCTTTTTTCGTTGAATTCTGACGGTAATATGTAAGTTTATATTTTATTTCTAAAAACTGTGTCTTTACTCTTTTAAGTTCAAATGTAGGATTCTGGTAGTATTAGCCTGAGTTCAATTGCAGTGCTTCCTTAAGTTGAAAAGCAATTTTCTGGATTAAACAGAATATTTTGCCTTAAAGCATGAACCAACCAGCCAGTCTAATTTAGAAGACTTTTACAGGGTTTTCATTTGACCCTTGTTTTTGACTGTCCAAAATAAAACTTGACTCTTTTATTTTCTTCATAGTTTACTCATCATGATAGAATCGCCAGTAGCTAAGCGGAACATACTGAATATATTATGAATATCAACAGTAAAATAATATCTTTGAAAACTAGAGAAAGAAAGGGGATTGCAAAGCATATCTTATCGTACAAGGGTATTGCAGCTAGAACTATGTATAAAGGGTTTCACCAAGGACCTGCTGTTATGTATATTAAAATCGTGGATTTTATTGATAAACACCTGTGTTAGACATATTTGTACTCATTCCTGAGTAAGCATTTGTAATAATAATTCACAATTCTCATAAAATATTGAACATGAATTTGTCTTTCTTCTTTTTTATATGCCTTTATGTCTATGATATTTTAGCCCAGATGGTGGGCTATTCAAATCACCCTGCGTCCGTGGTCCGTCATTCCGTCCTTAAACAAATCTTGTTAGCGCTGTATCTCGGAAAGTACTGGAAGGATCTTTCTCAAATTTCACATGAAGGTTCATAGGGATCCCTTTTTATGCATTTGGGACTGATCGCAAAACCAAAATGGCCGACAGGCAGCCATCTTGAATTTGAGAGTTTGACGTCACGGAGAAAATTAGATGACGGCACAGTCGGCTCTCGACGAGAAATCATATGCAATTCAGGATAAAAAGATTATAAAAGCTAACTTTAGTATTGGAATGGTGGGAGAAAACTCATCATCTGGTATCTTTAGGGAGTAACAGAGAAACATCCATCCCTTGGGTGATTAACTGGTTTTCTTGCATATTAGACCGATATATCTGCATTTCCGGCGGTGCTGGAAAACTCCGACCCAAGGGTCTAGATCGCCGACATGCGCCTTTCAGAGTCATGCTATTGTTCTGACGTTTTGGGGTCAATCGGGGTCATTGATGTCATTAACAATTGCCATCCGTGAATGAGAAATGTGCGGACAGTCTACAACTTTACTAGATGAGAAGCTGTTTTACGGGTTTTAGGTAATAAGCAAGAAATAGAATCCATCCCTGATGTGAGGTAAGGATTAATAGAATCCATCCCCGATGTGAGGTAAGGATTAATAGAATCCATCCCTGATGCGAGGTAAGGATTAATAGAATCTTCCCCTACCCTGAGGGTGTGACAGAGAAATCTCCAACCCGAGGGGTGATGTTTTTTTGTTGTCTGACCCGAGGGTTAGACAACAAAAAAATCACCCCGAGGGTTGGAGATTTCTCTGTTATACCCTTAAGGTAGGGGATGATTATTTTTCTCCCAACCTATTATTTTAGTCAACTCCAACGACCGTAGTGTAAACAAAAACACATGTGGAATATGAATATCGTCATTCACTTTTAATGACGTCACAATTACCGGTGACGCATTTTAATGACGTCACAAATGAACACGAGGCTATCTCCCCCTAGGGGGTGACGAGCTGATATTTCCC